>CABFWB010004003.1:7001-21332 GCA_902151455.1 Timema bartmani
GGGGGGGGGTAATTGAGGGGTGGTCAAAACAGAACTATCAGTAGTCAAAATAATATCAAGGGTCTCAAAATGCTTAACCCAACATTTCACTCCATGTAAAAAGGCTGAATATTTTCCCAGTATCTGATTCAAAATTCCAGTATTTCCAGTATCAAAAATAAATTCAAGTATATTTCCAGTATTGGTAGACACCCTGACTTAAGTAAAATACCCCCAAAGTCATTTTTATGGGAAAATCAGCGTTGCATTGTTTGTAATGTTAAACAGTGCCTAAATACAAAAGTTAGTCAAAATCGTTATCGTGAATTTTGAGAAAATAGATTTTATATTTTTCCCCCTTCAGTAAACTACCCTTAATTTTAGGGTTTAATATCTAATTCCAATAATTCCTCAGGGTAACCTTATGAAAACCATCGATACAAAGTTTTAGCCTGATAGGGAAAAGCGTTTCAGCTCTAAGCCAAGATACAGCCGGCATAGTGAAAACAACTTTTTTCAATTTCAGGTCGTGAAACGTTGACATTTATCAAAACATTGAGTTCAATTCTTTCGATGATCACATGGGTCAAGAAAAAGTAAAAACACACACAATGGTTTGCGAGGTAAGGACACAAAATGAACAATTTTTGAGACAAAATGAAATTAACGAGATTTATTTACTAGAGAACAAATAAAATGTACTCTGCTTCCCGAAATAAGTTTCTAATTGAAGAGTAAACCTAAATTAATCTATTTAACATTTATTGTATGTGGACTTTGATTAGGAGTTTATTTCTAAAAACAATTTATTAGTCTTAAGTTAATAAACCACATTGAACTAATAATTTTATTAATCCTTCTATATCCTACAACAAACTTAATTATACAAACGATTCCAATTATTTATTTCAGTCTTGTAATGCACTCTATAGACTAAATTAGACAGTAAAAAACAAATATCTCTACAAATATAAAATAATATACAGTAAGTAGAACACAATATAATATTTTGATAAAGATACTACTTAGGACAGTTACAGCCTAAACGTATACAACAATTTTATTCTTGAGCTAATAGGTTATTTGGTAACTTGCAAAATACTTATAGTTAATAGCAATACTAAAATAAAAGCTTCAGAGCTGCTCATCAAGTGTATCATGTTATAAACTAAATTAGATAGTAAAAAACAAATATCTGTACAAATACAAAATAATATATAGTTACAGATGAAAACCATAATATACAGTAAGAAGAACAAAATATAATATTTTGATACAGAGACTACTTAGGACAGTTACAGCCTAAACAACTGTACATTTTCATTATAAAATTAACTTATAAACTGCATCATTTAATTAAAAATAAATGTCTGCAAAACTGTTTATCAAAAATGAACAAAAGCCTCTTAAGAAATCAAAGGAACAGAAGGAAACAAATCAACTAAGTTATCCTATACAAAAATTTTATTCTTGAGCTAATAGGTTATTTGGTAACTTGCAAAATACTTGTAGTTAATAGTAATAGTAAAATAAGAGCTTCAGAGCTGCTCATTAGATGTATCATGTTATATTGAGAAAAAAAAAAGTTGAGTAAATTATGAGTTGATTAAATATTGGTAGAAAAGAGTGTAGGATTAGAAATGAAGATTTTTGGACAAGAGCTCGGCTACAGGGTGTACATGAGATAGTGAAGGAAGCAAAGTTGAGATGGTATGGTCATGTAATGAGGATGTTGGAGTACACGAAATAGTAGAGGAAGCAAGACTGAGATGGTATGGTCATGTAATGAGGATGTTGGTGTACATGAGATAGTAGAGGAAGCAAGAGTGAGATGGTATGGTCATGTAATGAGGATGTTGGAGTACATGAGATAGTAGAGGAAGCAAGGGTGATATGTTGTGGGCATGTAATGAGGATGGAAAAGGAAACTGATAGAGTTGAAGTGTGGAAGGAAAAGACCGCAATAGAGACTAAGTAAAAGAGCTGGGAGAAGCAAATGGTAGCAAGTGTAGGAATAATAGGAGAAGAATGGATTAGAGTAAGGGAGAAAGAATAGTGGAAGAAAACAGGGAGATTTTAATAACCACGGGCTGGAAACAGTTCATGATGATTATGAGGAGAAAAGAATAATTTAATAACAAAAAGGGGTGGTATACAAGGATGAGGTTTAGCATTTCTTGAGTGTGTATTTAGTTTTAGTGGTGAAATTTGCCGGTCAAGAGAAGTGTGTGGTCATTCGACCAAGAAATGATGTTAGAGTTTGGAAGGAGCTTTAATGGCGAGTTGGGGATGGATAGTAAAACTCCACTAGCATAACACTTAGAAATCAAACACTTCACAGCCAACAATAAATGTTTCACAGCCAAGTTTTCAATTCAATGACGTATTAAGATACAACAGGTACGCTGCACTCCTCCTCAAAGGTAGCGGTATTACGCCTCAGAGTAAAAGGAGTGTCCATTAAATATACACATTTTGTATACTCACCAATAGTAAGGGACAATATCATACTACGTTTTACAGCTATTTTGTATATTAAAAAAAAATCTATTTTAAATTCAAATGCCAGCTGGTATTACAAAAGTCAAGATTTAATATGTATTTGTGTGTGCCATTTTAAAGTTAGCATTAAAAAAAAGATAACAGTAAAATATTAAATACCATACAAAATCTTTGCAAAAATATCACACATATGTGGCAGTTTTAAGATTTAAAAAAAAATAATTATTTTACCATGTAGAAATATCTAATCATATCATGAGATAACATTCAGCTGTAGATATTATTCATTATCTGATAGTATTTGTCAAACTCTTTCAGACGAGTTAACTGCTCTTCACTCATGTACATTATATTTGAATCATCAGAATTGATTCCATTGTAGAAGGAATGGACGACAAACACCTCATCTGCAGCTTTATTCAACCGCTCCAGATCGGCTTGCCCTTTCACTTCGATCGTCAATATGGCATTCTCATAATGACGGTTCACTTCAAATGTTTCCTACATTAACAGCGAGGAAAAATACTTAGGACCACATTAATACATATTAAAAAGTTACAGGATTATTATTTAACATACACTTAGAGTGTGCCTCGGCCCACAGATAATTAACGCTCAGCTTATATATGTAATAAAGTTCAAACTAAGCATCGCATCATAAAGCAGTTTTTTGTGTTCTTCATTAAAAAACAGTGAAACCATTTTACTATATTTCAAAATAATAGTTGAAAAAGTTGTATAATAATTATTTTAGAGTTAAAAAAAATCACTTGTCAAGTGTAGAATGCAAATAAACCACACTTAGATACAATTTATAGTTCTTGTATGTATCTAAAAAAAAAAGGTGGGGTGGTGATTAAAATACTGGGGAGTGGTGGAAGTTACATAACAATGGGTTAAATATCCTGTGCTCATCACAAGACAAGGATAATCAAGTTTCATAGATTATGGTGGGCAGGGCATGCAGCGCAAATTGGAGAATTCAGAACTGTGTTTTCAGTGTACTGACTGGCAAACCCAACGGGAGGATAACATTAGAATGGACTTTAAAGTGATAGGGTGTAATGAGGTGGACTGGATAGAACTTGCTTAAGATAGAGATAGGATATAGAGGTGGACACAAAAGAACTTAAGATAGGAATAGGTGGTGTACTTTAGCAGGGCCCCGAGTTATTTGCCTTACCACCGTACCCCTCCTCCCCAAAACAAATTATTAAAAAACTTGAACTTGAATTTTGCATCTATACACCAATTTTTAGCCGTATAAAGTATCGGGAAATGCTATAAAATGTAAATACATATTGTATTAATTAATGCTAGAAGTCATGTTTTTAAACATATAGGGGTTGATTTCTCTCCAACCCTTCATTAGATTTTCTTTTCCCCAGCGAATGTGATTTGTTTCAAGATACAAAGAGCAACTGTACTAAGTTTTAACTAAATTGGTTAGTCGTTCAAAAGTTATGTTGATACATATCTACCACGGACACTCTGCTCAATGGAGTTAAAATGAAGAACCCGCTTCACTCGTTAAATAAATCAAACCATGATTCATTGTTTTTACACTCTTGACAATATTTGCTAGATCGCCCGTACAGGAAGCCTACTATACGAGCGTTCAAGCAACAATTTCCCATCCCAACTTGTTTTTTACCCTCTGTCACCTAAGCAAGCACGGGACTTCCCCAAATTATGGGGCCACGTGCGGTAACACCGTTTGAACATCCCTAAGGGTGGCCCTTAATAAAAGTAAAACGATAATGTTTTTGACTTACCTGACTTTGCTTATTGTACAGTTGCTGTCCACCAGGTGTGAACCTAAAAAACTTCCCCATAAAGTTTTCAAGATTTTGAGATTCATATCGTTGTTTGCAGCCTAATCGCAAGAGAGCCTGTTGATGTTCTTGGTCCACAAATGAAACCTCATCTTTCATTGTACGCAGCAAATTATCCATCTTTTGTTCATAAAAAAGAATGCAAGGGTGATTTTCAGATCGCTGGTGTTTGGACACTCTGTTGTCATAATTACTTCTTTTCCTTTTGCTTGACAACCGTTCATTGGACACAAGTTTAACAAGTGAATTAGTGCCATCGCCCTCTTGGATCAAACTCTTCCCCTTCCAGCATCGTATAGTGAGGTTTTTATTTGGATCTGGTGTCACCAAGTTCCTCCATCTTTTCCTCATTGCTTTGTAACGTTCAGGGTCTGTTTCTAACTTCCTCAAAACTTCCCAATTCTCATTGTTATTGTCCTCATTCTCTTTTGGGTCATTACTGACAAACTCTTTGGCTTCACGATTCATTGTTCCATAACCTTTAATTGACATTTTTTTATCCGTAACATCATTAAGCTTAGATTCATTTTCTTGAGCGGCTAAGAGTTTTAAAGATTCAGAAATATTTACAGGGGCTACGTTCAAATTCCCACCGATGGTTTTAGGGTATCTCATCTTGTCATCTATATTATCTCCAGGGCCCTCCAATAATTTATCTTCATCAATATTTTCATCAATACAATCATCTTTGTCATCATCCAAGTACTTCTGTTCATTTTCATCAGGTTTTTCATTTTTGTGAAGACAATCTACATCTTGATTCTGATTACTCTTGATACATTTGAACGCATCTTTATACAAATCAAATTCTGAACGTTTCAATAATGTATCTTTATTTTTACTGAACTCTGTTGCAAGACCCTCAACCTCATTTCTAAACTGGGCTGGAAGGCACTCAACATCATTTCTAAACTCTGCTGGAAGGCACTCAACATCATTTCTAAACTCTGCTGGAAGGAACTCAAACTCATTTTTAAACTCTGAGGGAAAAAACTCATTTTTCTTTTGACTAGTTAAGTCTATATTAATCAAAGGGCATTGTTTCGAAGTACTTTTATCTGTATTAGAACAACTCTCTGAAGAAAAATATTTATTTTCTAAGTTTGGTAAATCTTTTGAATCATGTTTGGAAAGTTCAAATATAGTTCCATTGAAAATGTTTTGTGATTCTTCTGGACTGTTTTTAGAAAATATATTTTTTTCGGCAGAAGTGGCTTGTTCAGGTTCAAAAGATGAATGTGATTGCAAGAATGAAGATTTATCTTTAGGTTTGGAATCAGAACTACAGCCCATACAACAAGAATCATAATATTCATCTATCGTGATGAGAGTTTCAGCATCTGTTTCTGCATTCAGGACTGAGTCGATATTGGTAGCATCATAATCTTCATTTGTTTTCAAACACACTGGTGAGACTTGGCCTAACGAGTCTTCCAAATTTTGAAGTGTGGTTTCTAACTTAGTTATTTCATCCACTAACGTAGACTCGTCCTCTGATTCATAATTATTTGTTGTTTCAAATTTCTGTTCATAGAGAAATGACTCATATTCATCATATTTTGTGTTTGTAACCGATAAACGATTGTTTAACACATTATCCGGAGTTTTATTTGGAGTCGAAGTTATCAAATGCATATTGGATTTAAATTTTTTAAGTGGAGTAACAATTTCAATATCTTTACAATTATTTGCTTCATTTTTATCAAGTATAATATCAACCGCCATAATTTAGGATTTCTCTTTTTATTGTATGGTAAGCTACTTTAACTACAATGGATTAAAAAATTAATGAACAGCTTCATTGCAACAATATGATAATTTAGGAAAACTGCAAATAGAGTTGCAAGGAGTATAATTTCTGGTCATCAATCTTGAGAAGTAAATGGCTGAAATAAAAATATGTAAAATATTAATATATAGTCATATTTTGATAAGGAGAAACTTTTAAATAATACAAACATATTATTTCTTGTGTCCAACATTGATAATATTAGACTATATTAATGGTGTTACATTATAGGTAGTGTAAGTAATATTGATTAAATAGCCAAGCTATTATATTTGTTAGTTACAATTATAGCTACAACTAATATTATATTCGTTAAATAAACAAATATAATAGGTTGGGCTATTTGATCCATCATGAATTTATCTATGATTAAGTTATGGATAAAATCACTAGTCAACGAGTTAAAATATTTTTTTGCAGCCGTAATAAAAATGATATCCCATATTGTTTAGATCTGTTCGTATTTAAAGTGTCCTGTCCTTCCTCTGAAATGGTTTCAAAGACAGGGTATCCTTGATGTTGAAGTCGAAGTCAAGGAGACTTGGCCTTAGACTTCCGACATTTTGAAGCTTCGCACACTTCTAACAGAGTAAAAATAATGTACACCATTCAATGTGATCCCCCCCACCCCAGCCACCAAAAGGGTTTAGTTGAGTTGTGCGATAGCTGTGCTATAGTGAAAACGCAATATTACAAAAAAATATGTTCTTGCTCACCTAAGTAAGAAATCCTTTCTTCTCAATAGAGCCTAGACAATTTCAGTTACAGCTCATTAGTAAATTAGCTTGTACCCTCTATTTAAGATAACAAAGTTAAAAAAAAACTTAATTCAAATAGTCCTAGATGCATTCCTTAAATTAAGCTTAAACTACAATAAACAAGATTGCAAATGAGAGGGCAATCAGGGCATAAATGTACCAGAGTGTACTGAGGGTATTTTTTTTTAATAAATGATTTTCCCTTCTTCTTCCATGCAAATTAATGCTCGTTTACTTTTAAATCTTACCTTCTCCATGCCTATTCATTAGTGTAAATATGCAGATAGTGCAAATTAGTAAGACGCAGTGAACACAAAAAAAGAGAGACGAGTTGAACTAATACATTGCGCATCTGAGCTACATAAATCATAACCCAATAGCGGAAAGATTAGCCTGTACTAATGAATGTAGCATTGTCCAGGAAATGCCTTAATGTACTAATCATACATCTTTTCCGTAGAGGTTCTTTTCATGTCGAGATGAGGGTGATAGTGAGTATGAGAGTATAGTGAGTGTTATGGTGATACTGAGTGTGATGGTGATAGATAAATGCCCACAAGAAAAATTGCCCACGAGAAAAACACTCAAATCAAAAATGCTCACGGAAAAATTTCCACAGAGACAAATGCCCGCATTAATTTTTACTTTTTAATCAAAAGAGTAAGTATTGTAATCGTAAAAATCTAAATCTAAATAAAAAATTTAAACAAAAAAACCCTGCATTTTACAATTCTGTCAGTCTACTTGTTTGTTTATGTATGTGCTCAAACTTGGTATTTAATTTTTAAAAGTTTATATCTCCAGAATTTTTTTTTCATTTTTACTCTAGCCCTCAAATTAAGGTTGACGAGAGTTTTTTTTAATTCCAATTTCGAAAATGGCTTTAAAGATTTTGATTGAAATTGATGTATAGATTATATTTGATCTTCCAAATAAGTGAGATAACAACTTACATTTGGTTTTTGGGTGAACATTAGTTGAAGGGCAATATACTGATGAGTAATTTTAGAATATTCAAAATATTTTGAAAGCGGCCTTAACGATTTTGTCCCAAATTGGTATGCCACTACAAAAATAAATGATACAGAGCTCCGCACGGACTTTCTCGCTATAGTGCTTAAAAAATGTTGATATTTACTCAAAATTTGTAATATAGTGTACACTAGTGAACCCGAGAACAAATTGTGCTATAATTACGTACAATTTTTTTGGACTCACGGTTTTAAATTTTATTTATAATAAATTAACAATTTCATTTGTACCAATAAAAATATCGATATTGGGTCTCCAAGGGTCAACACTTTGAGTTAAATTTTGACTTCTGGTTAAAATATTCAACATTTTATTAGAGGGATGCACATCTTATGGTTATCGCATTGCTATTAAATTTCTCTTTTATAAATTTTGACCAATAAAATAGGTAATTATTGAACTATTGAGTCTAAAATGAGAGAGATAAATCATCACTGTAACAGAGGTGGATCCAGGAGTGGAGCATGGGGGAGGGGGGGTGCCCCCCTTCAAGAAATTATACCAATTAAATCAATGTTTAAGTCACAACTAGTTTTATTGTCATATAATACTATCTTACTAACCAGATTTAATTTTTTTATTTGTTATTGGTAATATTATTAAATGATTAATATATGGTAATTAATATATGGTAATTAATATTAATAATTAAAACAATTACTTTAATTATTAAAATGGTGAAAATGGGCATTAATGAAACTACCCAATTTTAAGTTGTGTGCCTCTCATCTTGTTGTACAAACATTGTTTAGATTTACATTTATTTTATTACTATTTCAATGATTAACCATATATAAAGATCTTTAAAATCATTTATTTTTAAATAACGTGCTTTAAACCAAATCTTTGAATAATACCACACACATAACATGTTAATTGTTATAATGTTTAAGCTTATTTCCCTCTTAATAATCACTAAATATGTTCTTATTATTTGCTTTTAGTAAATTATAAAAAAAAAATTGATCATAGATTTAAAAAGGTTTATTTTTATATCTAGTTTATTCCCCACCCCCCTAAACTCATTCATTGCTTCCCTTTGTCCAGAATTTACCAAAGTCATATTTATGAGTCAAATTTTTCTTTCTTTGAGCATCAACTACTCGAAAAATATTAATAGTTTATTCTTTTTGTACAAAGCCATAGATCGAACAGTTCAGCTTTCCTCTCAAGATTCGAAGTTCGATGGAACATAAGATATTATAGGTATTTTCGTGTGTTTTTTAGGACAAACAATGGAATTTTCAAGAATCCAGAAGAACAATCAAGTTTTGACTTATTTGGAGTTTGAATATCTCGCATTTCGCAACTATCAATGAAGGGGTGACTTGGAGATACAGAAAGAATCGCTCTATAAAGTGCCATTCAATTATAAAAACAAAATATGGCAGCATAGTTCAAGAATCAACAGAACATTGTCATGACGCCTGTCCTCAAAATACAGCACCAAACGTCGCCAGAAGCAAGATATGAGAGCGTTACCCCTCGCAATGTGATGGGAAATGTGTTGTCAGGATTAAATGATATAATGGCTCATTTTCCCAGACAATCATCCCTCGCGAGAAGTCTTCTCTATCACAGAAAAGACCCTAATTTGCCTAAACCCCAACCATAAATTTTGACATTCCTGAACAGTATAGTCAACTGGTACTTCACGATTCAGGTGTGGATGATCCAAACAGAATTCTGGTTTTAGGTGATAGAGATCTTATGTTCAAATTGAACAAAGATACCATCTATGGAGATGGCACCTTTGATAAAGTGCCAAATATGTTTTACCGACTGTATACGTGGGCAATTCATATCCGCAATGTACCTACATTTTGCTAACAAAAAAGAACATGGGCACGTGTGAAGGTGATAGCGAGTATGAGGGTGATAAAACACCTTAATTAAACTTAACTAACCGACCCCTGATGAATGTTAGGATAGTTACCCTTTCAGGAAAAGATACCCAAGGTACCAGCCGGGAATCGAACCGGGGACACCTAGGCTCGTAGCCAGGTACATTGACCACCACACCCCAGGGCCAGTAGTTTAAACTACTGCTACAGTAATTATACTTAAGGAAGTTTCACTCCAGTGGTCACATAGTCTAAAACAGGTATGCACAACCCGCATTAACCTTACTTTATGTAGCCCTCGAGAGGTAGACATAGTTTAAAATTGTATTCGGGAATCCACCCAGAACATAAGAAACAAGGCAATATTTTCAGAAATTTCTCCTAATGGATTTTATAAAAATTGCTTACAGTACCTAAGGAAATGGAAGTATTTAATTTTTATTTATTTAGAGTGAGAGAGTCCACCAATTTTTCCGGGAAAGGTATTTTCATATACCTTCCAGGGTTATTTTACATGCCACAACCCAATGGGGCTTTACTTACCCTCCAGCAGGAAGTTGTGCTATGGATTTTTATCGCTCAAGAAAAATCAGTTGACCCCGGCTGGGTTTGAACCCACAACCATTGGGTCCTGAGTCTAGCACTTTACACCCAAGACCACCGAGGTAGATTGAATGGAAATACTTATTGAACATTCACGCCCTAAAATCGGCAAATTCTCATGTGAAGTCATTTTCTTTGATGAAACAGATCAAATCAAGAGGTTGTTCCCATCTGACTAAAGAACATTTGGAGGGAAACTTGCAAATTGCTGTGTAGGACATTGAACCCTATATTGACATCTCACTGATAAAAAAAGTGTTAAGTTTCTAGGTCTGCTTTAAGTTAACAGTAAAGGTGGCTTATTTATGTTTTTTCTTTTGTAAACAGTGTGTTTTTTCAAATAAATAATTTTTAATGTGACTGTATGTCTTTTTACTAAAATGTTTCTTTACAAATTAAAATTTCAATTGTGGAATCTAATAGCTAATTGCATCTGTGATTTTAAAAAAGTTTTTTTTAAATATAACCTTTTTTAAAAATCAATAGCCTAACTATTAAGCCAGTTTAAGACTTAAGAGTAGATATTATTTAAGTTTTTAATATGCCTCATAAGTACCCTTTTCAATCATAATTTTTCTTTAAGTTATAATTTATAGACCTCTAATGGTAAAATTTTGACAAGGAGGGAAGGTAAGTTGGTGGGTGGTTAGCGAAGGAAGAAGGGGGTGGATAACCTGGTGGCCCGCCATTGATTAGCTAAATTAGAGTGACCCTCAGGTGTTTTAAGGCTGTGCATCCTTGATAAAAAGCATTGTAATGGGGTTACACAGAGCGCTATGCTATGTACGCTATAATTTGTACGAGACTCTTCAATCTCGTTCAAGATGTTGGCGGGTAGTTTGCCCTGGGAGGGTGATGACAGTGACGATGAGGTTTTGTTGTTACCTTCTTTGTTTAACGTAGTCAGCGATGCTTAAAAAATATATATTCAAAAATCAAACACACCGAGGCGTAGCTAAGATAGCGTACATAGCTAGCGAAGCTCTCTGTGAGGGTGGGCCATTACTCTTGACGGGCAGATCGGGGTTCTACTCCTGGTCGAATGTACTAAAGGTGGTTTTTCCTAAATGTTTTCCACTAGCTCTCTCCATGCAAATGTGAGAACACTTCCTCTAATATCCTTCGTCTCCAACACACTAGCATAATTAGTACATATGATATGCATATAACATATACCGTGCCTATTAGTTATATAAAGCTCATGCCAGTAATCAAACTAGTTTTTTTTCCTTCAAATACTTCTAAGCAAATCATTTGACTTGATGCAAGCTTTGCATGCGTTAATAAACTAACTTACTGTGACCTTAGCAGAAATATTGTTTACGACAATCTCTTTAACACAAGGATTGTGCGACGAGGATGATGCTTAAATGCCAATTTACACTACCGGCCTGCTAGGGCTTCATATACCTTATAATCTAACTTAAAAAGACCAGGACTTGGCACAAAATCCAGTCCCTGACTGTTAATTTAGCAATGTGAAAGGGTAAACCCATATTTTCATCAATTATAAATTTTTCAGACATTCCAGGAATTGAACCCATGACCCTTAGCTCAGAGGACACATGCTATCGACTGAGTTAAGGTGTCAGATTAGGTAAACTATTGAAAAAAATATGTTGATGTAATATATTTTGAAACGTTTAGCAACCTATAAGGAGCACATACCTCAAAAGCATGTTCATAAATATTTACTTTCCTGTATGATTTTGGTTTTAATTGTAAGGTAACACAATCTTTTTAAATAATATAGGCCTAATATTATTCAATTCTTCGTCTTCTTATGTGTGTAATAATATAAATGTATTTTGTGGTAAAACAAAGAACATATTCTTTATACTCTCTAAATTAAGAGTACTATAACTCAATGTTATTATCTACCGCTACACTAAATTATAGGAAATAAGTAAAATCCAAATCTAAAACCCCTCCGTGAGAATATTCGAAGTAAAATAAGTGCAAGAGTAATATAGGTTCAGCCGTAGTCTATTAAGCCATAATTTTAAAAACAAGCATGGTGCCAACCCCACCCAATCCTTTTTTTTTAACCAATGAACCATTCAACCTCACACGTTCTGGGCAGGCCAGGATTTCCTATGGATGCGGGGTCAAATGGTTAGAATAGATAAAACCCAGTCCGACTTTACACTTTATTTGTTGAGAAAATTTGGTACTTAGGGCCCAATTATAAAAATTAATGGTTTATCTTAAGAAAACAATTTAATGTCTGAAACGTATTTTATGGTTTAGATGTTGAGTAAAAATAATATGCTTGCTGGAACAAAATATATCGCTAAACTACTAGCCTCGTATAGCATACTTACCTCAAAATCAATTTTATATGATATTGATAAACTGAATTAAAGTTGTATGATTAAAATAAGGCCATAGCAAACTATTGAAGAGCCAAACTTTTGAAAATAAATAGGCTCATAATATATACCTTATTGTAGTAGTCAAACGTGATTTCAGGAAAAGGAAACGTTTAAAATAGAACGTTTAATCAAATTACGCTGACTAGTGACTACAGACATTCAAATTTAAAAGACTGTTGGACCACAGATCATTGTGGGTATAAAGTCAACGCTATATAGGCTATATATAAAAGCGTTAAAACTGATTTAGATTGAAAGTGAGCGCCTTAGCGGGTGTGCTGCAAACTAATACCTCGTACCTGAATAAGCTCTAGATATTATACTGTACATTGAATAATTTGTCTGAAAAAAGGAGCAGTGAAATATATTACAACTTTAAAATATCATTATAACGTTAACTAATTGAGTAAACTTAAAAAAAAATCAGCTATGCCTATAACCCAAGAAAGAAAATGAACGTTCATTTCAAACGCAAATATTCTTTTTATATCAAATTCATTCTAATGTTATATATATATAATTTATTTATTTCAATGATTCATCACATATAGTCCTAAATTTAGAATGAAAATACTATTTTCTCTCTCTCTCTAATATATATATATACGCATATTTATTTATTTCAATGATTCATCACATATAGTCCTAAATTTAGAATGAAAATACTATTTTATCTTTCTCTCTCTAATATATATACTCATATTTATTTATTTCAATGATTCATCACATATAGTCCTAAATTTAGAATGAAAATACTATTTTATCTCTCTCTCTCTCTAATATATATACTCATATTTATTTATTTCAATGATTCATCACATATAGTACTAGATTTTGAATGAAAATACTATTCTCTCCATCCATCCCATTTATGATTAAAGATTTATAATAGTTTTTGCCTAAAACAATCACAAGCAGCTGTTATCACACTTCACATACTCCACCTTCTTTATCTATGACATACTCAAAACAACGATATGCAGCGATCATAGTGCTAGCTAATTTTGTGGCAAAATGTGCCAATAAAAGTTTCAAAGACTGACAAACACACAATGCACATGGATGACGTTCCTATCACAAAATAATCAGCTAATTAGCTACGTACTATGGAAACTATGAAGTACATTCACACATTCATTGTGTTTTTCCTTGTTTTGGGAGTAGTTAAATTTATCATCAAAAATATAATTATTTTCATAAAATGATTTGCGTATGTATACATTAAGTAATATATTTTGAAACAAACTGGGATATTATATATATAGGCCTATATAAAATCAAACCCACTTTCATCTTTTTTCAATAACAAAGGTATTTCATTTTAATTTTGTTTTAAGGATAACAATAGGTACTGTAGGTAATACTTTTTCTATTCTGCTCATGCACAATCATCTGGGTACCTACTTAAATATTGCTGTGAGTTATGAACAGTGTTACAGTGCTACTACCAAATTACGCACACATTTTATGATAGCTATGTGTTTTGTTAATAGTAGCTATGATAGTTTATTTTACACACGATAGTAGTTGACTTGTACTGAATTAAGAAACTGTGACAGTGCTCAAGTGTGCAGAACATAATATTTACAGCTTAGTCAAAACATGGGGGGGGGG
>CABFWB010004003.1:44219-54773 GCA_902151455.1 Timema bartmani
TTTTTTTTTTTTTTGGTCTAAGCATTGTAGTTACTAACATTCGAACTGATCGATAATCCGTACTGGATCGATACCCATTTAGTCCGAATTATCGACACACTACTGTACTCGTCTTTCAATGACTGACAGTATATATTTTGCCAAATTAAAATTATCAGAGGGTTAGATGAAAAGGGGAGGGGGGTATTTATTTGTTGTGAATGATAAGATTATTTGTTCATTTTAAATCCCAATGATTTAAAAAAAAAAAAAAGGTAGATTTTTTTATCACCTTTTCTTACTACCCATTTGGGTTTTACACTTATGTACTAATTACACTAATGGGTTAGAGATAAGGAAGGTTAAATTTAAAGGAAGTGTACCCACATTTGTGTGGAAAACAATTTTGGAAAAACCACCCTCTATTAGCTCGATCTCCCCATCGGCAGTCTAGTCTAACATGAGTGTGACGCCTTAGACCAAGCAACCACCGAAGCACGATGCCTTAGAATTGATAGTGCACTAAGTTTAACCGCAAACTCAAAACCTCTATTTACTGCTCTGCCCTACACTCTTACAGATCCTCCAAATCTACTCCTTGTGCTCGGTGTTTGTCTTTCACCTTTTGCGACCCCTGTTAGGTTTCGCTAGTATTCGCGGATCCTTACTTTAGTTTGTTTTGTTTTCAAACAAAAGCACCTAAGCCATCGCTTATCCAGGGCTGGGAGACTGTATACCAAGCCTTCGAGTCAAACTTCTATTTTTTTCTGTCGGACTCCAACTCTTTCATCAATGTCTAAAGTATACCAAGTAGTAATTAACAAAGTTATGCTACAGTACAGATAACTTCACGGGAAGCTTATTTGGTATTGTGAATTTATATTTAAGTAAATTTGTAAATCCAAATTACAAATACTGGTCATAAATAATACCAAAAAAAAGTATGAAATAAAAATAATAGTTACCATAATATTATAAGTTTTTAATATTTTGAAGATCGAGTTGGTACAGTTTTATTGACTCCAAGCCCTGCTCATTTCAGCGGTATTGTGAAGTGAATTGAACAAGATAAACAACAAGAAGAGAAGGGTGTCTTATGATTTATTTAGTTTCAAGGTTTTGAAAAACAGTGCGCGCATTATCTTGGAGTAGATACAGTAGGTGTCTGAAAACTTTCCTCAGTTGGTAGCATACCCACCTACTGAGCTAAGTTAACTTGGTTTGATTCCTGGCATGAATAGAAAGTCGTTTAAAACTAGATTGAAATTTTATTTATTTGATAAATGTTGAGTTTATATCAATATGATGTTGAATATAACGTTTCTTCGCCAATTTGTTTGTTTTCATGAAAACATTTGTCGACAACAGTTGAAACGTAACCGATTCAACTACAA
This sequence comes from Timema bartmani, assembly GCA_902151455.1. Classification (NCBI taxonomy): domain Eukaryota; kingdom Metazoa; phylum Arthropoda; class Insecta; order Phasmatodea; family Timematidae; genus Timema; species Timema bartmani. The sequence continues at coordinate 45,593 of CABFWB010004003.1, forward strand.
ATATTCCCCTAAGATCTCTTTACAAGCTTCCATATGCGCTTAACATTCCAAACGAGGAACTTGTCCAAATGACTATGGAATGAAAGTGCTACAGCAAATTCTTTTCAATGAATATATTTTAAATATACATTACTAACCTTACCTTCCGCAGAATATTACATTCCGTTGTATAATTGGAGATAAAACATACTGGGGATTAAAGAGTCATTCAAAATAAACAAAATGTAGTAGGATTCTACAAACTTGATGTTGAAAGAATCCTTCTTGTTAATAAATTACAAGAGGTTTTAAAAACTGGGGCGAGATTACTTTTTGGCGGCCCCTTATATAATAGGGGATAGTAGATTATTTGAGGATATTCCCCAAAAATAACATAAACTGGGTGTGATATGAACATAATTTAAAGGGGAAACTATAAATAGTTAAATTACACAGCACAGTACTACAAACGTTTTGCTGCGAGTCTATACAAACACGGCTAAGATTACAATGTTCTCCTCTTTAATTCTGATAAAATAGACTATTTAAGAAATAATTGCAAAATAACCATTTTAAGACACCATTTTTTCAAGAGGCGGGATCTAAAATAAATTTTTAAGATTGGGTACTATATTCCATTTTATACACCACAAAAAACTAGACCACTTTGTCAAATTTCACTTTAGTATTAAAAAGTGAATGAGCAACTCCACTATTACGTCAAGTTTGGGAATTATTCTCATATAATTCCTAAGTTATGTTATGTTATGTTGGTGCTCTGTTTGACGCCCCGGGCAGCCGCCCGGCTCGCCCGGCCCTTGAGCTGCCCCTGGTGAAACCATTAATCCCTTTAGGCGAGTTTTCACAATTGACTTGCTCAAGTCTTGGTATCGAGGGTTTACAACCGAGTGGTTCTGACCAAGGTGAAGCGTGAAAAAAGATTGTGAGAGTTTTTTTCTTAAACAAAAATGGTGGTTTGGGGAGAGTAGATCTAACCAGCTGGTAGGTGAATTTAAGTAATCCTACTACATGTACTCCAAATCAATGTAAAATGAGTTATTTAATTTTATTCTTAGTTTGATTTGTGCTTATTTTGACTAGTCCTAATATTTACACACCATATCAATCCAAACATATCTTTCTAAATATAAGCTTTAGAAAACATGAGATGTGTGTGAAATATTAAATAGGACTAAATCATATAATACTCTCTTTTATAAGTACCTACTTACTGTCATTTATTTCTAGCTAGTAATTGCTGTACATTTTAATTTACAAAAACTTAAAATCCATCGACTATGAAGTTAAGTTGTTTTGAAATTGGCACACCAATTCTCAGTCCGTTGGTCGTAACCATACTGTTTAGTCTGGTCAAGAAAAGTGTTACCAAACCGAACTCCGGCATTGTATCGGTCATAAACATTTTGTTAACATTGGCACCAGGTCAACTGTGAAAACTTTGTGGTCATAAACATTGATACCAGGTCAGCCGCGAAAACACGCCTTTTGTCATTTTCAGTCTCCCATTAGAAAGTCTGATAAATATAGGATGAAAAATTAAGTGAACTTTCTGAAATTTAAAATTAGATTAAAATATGGAGTATTGATATAAAAAATATGGTCTGTTATTGTTTGTGGCACAATTTTCAAAAAATCAGTTACCAGTAAAGTACTTCAAAACAAGTTTTACTCAGGTAAATAAACTGGTTTGATAATCAAATGAAACTTTCCAAATATAAATTTTGAACAAAATCACTCTAGCCATTTGAACAAAAATTACAAATGTTCAAAAATCAATTATAAGTAAACTAATGTTAAATGGAAAAATGAAAATACATTAATTATGTTTGCTACGAAACATTTATATGACTACCCTGTAAGAAAGATTAGAAGGGATAGGACTTCAGATCCACCGTGACCAGCGTAAATGATACCAGCACACCCCAACAGGATCACCGTTCCCCCAAACAAACCATAACTCATTATTAAAGACAAAACAAATAAACATCAGGATATGTGATAATATGTTTGAAGGACGGGTGTACCGATGCATCGCCATCGGGCGATTATTAGTGCATCGGCAATTAATCGTTATCGATGATTATTATGTCGATTAATAGTTTTAAAAGAGTTAGTAAAATTTAAAGCAAAATTTTTTGGGTGGGAGTTTAGTGATTAAAAACAACAACATACACACTGTATCTGGGTTTGAGGGCTATGCAAAAACTACACAACCAGATAAAGAAATATGAGTTCATACCGTTGATAAAACTAACAATCTAGTTACAACTTTCGCCGGTTATGCATAAAATATCTTTTTGTATTAATTACATTAACTGTTATCATTCTCTTGAGCATATTTCTCAATAGTTATTAATAAATAATCGATAATCAGGATTAATCTATGTAAATAATCGTAGCATGAACAATTAATTTAAAGAATCGGTAATCGGTTTTACTGAATCGGTACACCTCTAGTTTGAAATAACATAAATTAGAGTCAAGATTTCCAAGGCGAAGTGAAAAATGTACCATCAGCCGCCAACCAAGTAGGATTATTGTGTTTATTACCAAAATATTATTTTTACAATAAAAAGTAACCCTCTACTGATTTGTTTCAATTTGAGTTGTATAGTGTTCATTGTTCTCCTACGGATTATCCCCTCTTTCTAGCACCCCAAAAAACATTTTAGTCGCTCCTCCTCTCTGTCACAAGATGCTCCTCCTTCACCTCTCCTCCACAGTTAAGCTACGCCACTATGTGTCTACCCCCCCACACACACTCAATTCTCATTTTGTCCTGATGCTCATGAAGAACAGACTACAGGAATTGCCTGGGCCAACAATCGCTGCCGAGATCCATAATCCGCGAAAGAGAAGCGGTACAAATCCATCAAACCTCGGACATTCCCCAGACACCCCACCTCACCCGAGCACAACAAAAGAATAGCCCCCTACCTGACAGATGAGTGGTCATTTTACCATTTTTTGAAGGGGCAGGGGGNGGGGTGAGGAGGGGAGAGGGAGGTAGGTAAAAAAAAACCTTTGAGGCACTACTATTTGCAATTAAATATCAAATTCAAACAAAATCCATCAAAACATTTTGGTTGTAGTTCTTGGACAAACAGACAGACAGAATTGAAAGACCCACTTTTTTGGGGTTTGGGGTGTCATAAAACGCCAAGATTAATCAAAGATCATAATCTTGAGGCAGAAAATATTCATAACACGTTCTTTATGAGAAAAAGCATAAAAAGTTAATATAAAGTGGTAGTTTCTAATATAAATAAATGATTTTTTTTTTCCACATCTTTAAATTTCAGGTAGTTTAGTTTTAATTTTCTCTTCCTTTTACACATTTGTTTACTAAGTTTAACTACGTCATGTACGCAAACATTTTCATATCGCGTCTACGTTTACTTTGTTTAATAGCAACTACTCTTGTAATAATAACAAAGAAATAAAACAAAAGTTTAACAGGTACCAATAAAATAAAGTTAACACCGAGTCAATGTTTGAGGAAAATAAGACTCTATAGAAACTATACTATGACAAGATAAAATAAGTTGGTGTAATTAATCTAATTACAAAATTACCAACTGCTGATATTTGGAACAGGTGGTTGAAATCAAAATAAAACACCTTTTAAAACATGTGTAATTAACCATCTTTATACAATAAGACCTTGATGATTCAGAACATTAATGCAGTGGAAACTTGTTTATCCAGTTCTCGTTTGAAAAAACCAGTTCTCAGTTTTCTGAACCAACTGATTATATTAGCACACAACTTACTAACTTAAATATAGAACCGACACAACATCCAACGCCCTGACCGTTAATTCACCACTATGAAAAAGGGGAAACCCACATTTTACCATTGATAACTTTTTTGGCCATACCGATAATCAAAACTAGGACCTTTAGCTTGGCAGATAGACACACTACCGACTGAGCTAAAGTGTGGATCCAGCTTTCATTGATCAGAGTGTCTACTGAGTTGGACAAACCAAAATTAGTGACTTTTTGGTGACCTTTTATGACCACAAAATTTCTTGGGTAAACGATTGAACATTATATAATGCATTTATAGGCATAATGCACTCACACACAACATTAAACTTTAACTAGATGGCGAACATTAACCTTGTCTTTGGTATCACGGTAAAAACAATCAGGCGGTTAGCGCATGGCATCATGGGTAGTGGGTAACTTGACATTCGACGAGTTTGCATTGTTACGATGCGCGGGAAATCCAAACAACAATATTTTCGTGACTTTTGACTAAAATATTGAAAATTCGCAACTTTTCAGGGACTTTCGTGACCTTTTTTGCCAGTATTAACTTTTTCATGACTTTCGTGACCCAGAAGACATCCTGTTGATTTGGATCTCTGGTTTGCACGGACTGAAATTTTGCATTAACTATGACGATGAAAAGTCAGCAGTGCTTGTAAACTCCGTTCAGTGTTGGCACAGCAAAAACTTACTAATTGTTTTATGAGTGAATAATGGTTGTAATATTTTTTTAAAAATTCGTGATTATGAAAATAAATGGTGAATTGTAATAATATATATATATAGTTTTAATGCATTTTTCCTATAATTTTAAGACTATGCGGATTTTTGTTAATCCGAATGACACCTAGACCCAGTTAGACCAAATAAACAAGATTCTACCACATTTTTTTTTTTTGACTTAGTATTATATCGGTAACTGCGACTCTGGTTAGGGAGGTAGGGGTTCGGTTCTATCCTGGTGATAGAGGTAGCAGAAGAAAGACATTTACGTGAACTTATAATAAAATAAATGAGTACCACAAGTTCACATAAACAAGATTTGACATCTTTAAATCTCTACAGATTTAAGTGATACTTGTTAAAACAGATTCAGGGACATCCACTTCACTACCGGCGCTAATCTCGCAATCGACTAGATTGCCGAAGAAGGGGAGATCAGGGTTCAATCCTGGCCGGGTGTACTGAGGGTGGTTTTCCCTCAATGTTTTTCCATTCTCTTCCCCCCCCCTTCACACAAATGCGGGTACAATTCTTCTAGATTCAACCTTCATACCAAACTCATTAGCATAAATATTACATAAGTTTATGGCCCGAACGGGTAGTAAGACTCGGTGCTAAGAAAAAAAAAACCTATACAGTTCACTACCGGTTTGATTAATTTTTAAATTTTATTATAAATATTTAAACACATCATATAGCACAATTAACAATCAACTTTTCTTTGCTATACATAGCATGTAATTTGTTTTATTTTAAATTCCTTAAGAGTTTTCAGTTTTTTTATTCTAACACCGTGTCTATTTGTTTGAGTTGTACATATGTATATATGTGGGTACTAACTATGCTAATCTTTTAGGGAAGAGGAAGGTTGAATTTAGAGGAAGTGTATCTGCATTTGCATGGAAGGAGAGTGGAAGAAAAATCACCCTTGGTATACTCGACCGGGATTATAAACTTCAATCTGCCCGTCATCGGTGGTTCCAGTCTATTGCAAGAGCGACACATTAAATCATTAGACCACTGAAAAAAATAAAGTACCCTTTTTTAAAAAAAAAATCAATAATTTTGGTATTGCGGTACAACTCCCCTTCATTTAGTCTGAATTATCAAAGTTTTACTGCACATATTAAAGCTATTGTACTACACCGAGGCAGGGAAAAAATAAAGACTAATTTAGGATCCAACCAATAGACGAGCAAGCTGTTAATCTAGGTTGACAACAAGCCTCTTCTAGGTGTGACGAGGGCTGCTTTGTTGGTAGAACCGGGGGCGGCGCTAGGAGTTTTCGGAGGAGAGGCCAGTTTCCCTTTCTTGTCCTTACTTTGATTGCTCTGCAACTTTACCCACGTGTCTCCTAATGCCTTAGCGAAATGATCATCAACTAAAACACAAATATATTAGTTAGGGACGGGTCGAACAAACTGTTTTCCAAATCTTCATATTATCAACAAATAAGATGTATTAAATATTTAAAACATATTTTTACTTTACATCCATTACTGTTTCCGGCATAAGTTTTTTTTATTCAAGCCGGATATTTCCCACTTCCGCCTTGCTAGGCCTGTTGTAGCTTCATATAACTTATAATCTAACTTAAGACTAGAACACAGGCACAACATCCAGTCCCCGGACGTTAATTTATCACTTTAATCAATTATACATTTTTCGGCCATGCTGGGAATCGAACCCAGTAGATAGACAAGCTACCGACTGAACTAAGGTGTTTGATATTTGAAAGATATTCTGAAAAATTAATCTAATATTTGATATTTCCTCGGATATCTTACCCCACTTCTAGTTATGATACTTGTTGGCACTGTATGTAGTTTGTAGCCATTGTTACATATGCAGCTATAAGTAACGTGGACATTGAATGTAAGAGAGACAAGGAAAGTGGAGGATATGAGAATGAAGTTGTTAGGGCAAGAGTGGAGGTACAAGGAGTAAATTCGATAGCAGAGGAAGCAAGACTGAGATAGTATGGGCATGTAATGAGGATGTTGGAGTACATGAGATAGTAGAGGAAGCAAGGGTGAGATGGTATGGACATGTAATGAGGATGTTGGAGTACATGAGATAGTAGAGGAAGCAAGGGTGAGATGGTATGGACATGTAATGAGGATGTTGGAGTACATAAGATAGTAGAGGAAGCAAGACTGAGATGGTATGGGCATGTAATGAGGATGTTGGAGTACATGAGATAGTAGAGGAAGCAAGACTGAGATGGTATGGGCATGTAATGAAGATGTTGGAGTACATGAGATAGTAGAGGAAGCAAGACTGAGATGGTATGGGCATGTAATGAGGATGGAAAAGAAGGGACTACCAAAGATAATGATGACGATGAAGTTTGTAGGTAAAATAGCGCAAGGAAGACTGAGAAAGAGATGGGAGGTGCAGATAACAGATAATTAAAAGAAACCTTTAATAATCGTGATCTCACCTGATAGACCTATATGAGCAACACTATCTTTGTTGTTGTTCTTGTTAAGATCTGATGATGTATCGCTGGAAAATAGGGCGGTGTAGTCCTTGCCTAGAGACCGGCGGAAATGTTCGTCAATCACCGGGTCACTCACTCCTGAGGGGGGGAAAAATAAATAAAAAAATACACCCCCGCCAACATCTTGAAAGCATTAGATACAAAACACACATTGTAAACCAAAATAATATGAATTAAGTATTTTCCATTAACTATTTTACAATGTCATTAAATAAATATGAATGAATTGTAGGAGTGAAAAAAGTCCAATTTTTTTAATCACCGTCGAACCTGAATTGAGTATTCTGAAAGCCAAATTGAAGTTTTAATAGTTTTTATTATTGTTATATAATTGAAAACATATTAGAGTGTAATTTTTAATCTAAATTTATTCACTAGAATTATTTAAGCCATGTTTAAATTAATTTTTTTTTTTTTAAATATTGGATTCTCAACTGGTAGATCAAATTATTAACACAAAATGCACCTTGGCTCAAAATTTTGCATATGCATATTAATTTATAAGGCACATGAGAATGGCAATTATTAAACAATAATTTTGTATTTTAGCCGTCAATATTTTTATTGGCAAACTTTCATTTTTGTCATAGCATAAATTTTTTCCAGAGAAAAGTTATTGCTGAATTTTTTTTTAGGAAGCCAAGTCAAAGTGTCGAAGTTTCGCACACACCCTTATTGAATTGTAGAAAAATGAAGCAAAAATAAATATATTTTGATGCCGCATCACGTCTTCCTCAGGATCAATAATTGTATCAAAATAATGAGCTTGTTTGTAAATATGTGTTAGCGTTTTTACTTTTATTTGTACTAACTTTTTCTCCAATTCTATATTTTTTTTAGCATTGTGTCTTACTACCCATTCAGGTCACACGCTTATGAACTAATTACGCTAATGGGTTAGGTATGAGGAAGGTTGAATTTAGGGGAGCTGTACCCGCACTTGTGGAGAGAGAGCATGGGAAACCATTTAGGAAAAAACCACCCGTCTGTACACCAACCAGGATCGAACTACGATCTATTGTGAGTGTGACACCTTAGACAATAGCAACACAAATGCGGGTTCAATCATGTTTAATTAAGGACGTAATATAAACCAGAATAATTTAATTTCGAGAGTAGGAAGAGGTCAACTAGGAGGCACTATTTTTTACACCGCAAACCTGTCGAAGTGTACGCAATTTATCATACAACTACGGCGGAGATGATGAAATTAAAATCTAAGGTAAATATACCCGCATTTATAATGAGAAATAGTGAAAATAATTGGGGTAAGATACACACAGTACATCCTTCCTGGATTCAAACCACGATCTACTTGTCACCGGCAAACCAGACTATATGACCCCGACATTAAGTGCTTGCATCTACCGGCGCGCGTAATAAGAAGTACCGCATCGGCATTACCCCAGACAAGAGAGCGAAATACCAAAATGTGGCAAAATTAGAGTGGGCCATGAACGTTGATAAATATAACTGTGCATTTAATTCCAAACCAAAGATAAACCCTTTCAGGGCTTCTCAACCCAAGCGAGACAGACGACAGGACCACCAGTTTGCAGAGTTGACCATATTACCACTTACCACCAGACTGTTGCTGCCGCTGACGTTTCCGCGCGTTCCCCCCATCAACCTGAGATTGGGGCGGAGCGCAAGCAATGACAGAAGGACGATATGTCGATGCCATCAATGACTCGCTATACGAAGGGGGTGGCCCCAGACAGTGAGACCTCGTGGACATGTCCAGAGGGCCGCAAGCACTTAAACATGACAAAGATAATTAAGTTTGAGGTTTTGGTAATGGATTCAGAAGTTTATCAATACAGATACATTAAATTCAACTTAGATAATAGTTAAATTTTCATAGAAGAGCCTTATCAGACAGAGAAAATATTTAAATCTTGCTAGCTGTCACCAAGAGAAATAGAATTAGAAATTAAGATGTTCGGACAAGAGTTAGGCTTCAGGGAGTACATAAAATAGTAGAGGAAGCAAGAGTGAGATGGTATGGACATGTAATGAGGATGTTGGAGTACGTGAGATAGTAGAGGAAGCAAGGGTGAGATGGTATGGACATGTAATGAGTATGTTGGAGTACATGAGATAGTAGAGGAAGCAAGGGCGAGATGGTATGGGCATGTAATGAGGATGTTGGAGTACATGAGATAGTAGAGGAAGCAAG
>CABFWB010004003.1:56031-67069 GCA_902151455.1 Timema bartmani
ATCAAGAGAGAGAGAGAGAGAGAGAAAAAGAGATAAAGAGAGAGAGAGAGAAAGAGATAAAGAGAGAGAATGAAAGAGAGAGAAAGAGGGATGGACAGAGAGAGAAAGAGGGATGGACAGAGAGAGAAAGAGATAAAGAGAGAGAATGAAAGAGAGAGAAAGAGGGATGGACAGAGAGAGAAAGAGATAAAGAGAGAAAATGAAAGAGAGAGAGAGTGAGTGTGAGAGAAAGAGAGAAAGAAAGAGAGTGAGTGAGGAACAGTTCTGTAAAAACCACCCATACCACCGCTACCGGCTGGATAGGTCTGTCGTAGCTTCATATGCCTTATAAGTTAGGTATCTTAAAACTAGGACAGGCACAACATCCCGTCCCTCGACAGTTAATTCATCAGCGTGAAAGGGTAAACCCACATTTCACCAGCGATAAATTTTTCGACCATGCCGGGAATAAAACCTGGGACCCTTAGTTCAGTAGCTAGACAAGCTACCGACTTGAGTTAAAGTGTATGATAGTCCTGTTTACCGCTCCATGAAATCTGTAAAAATATTAATAAACCTCCATTTCCGCAGCTTTTAACAGACAGAATTTCCCTAGCAAGAGCTGAAAGACCTCTTTAAATGTCGAGGCTAGCCATGAGGCCTCTTTCTTAAAAATATAGGGTTGGTTATTTTGTTTGATTCATAATACATTAGGGCCTAATTATAATTTAAATATTTATTTGAGGTTTCAACCTTACACTATTTATGCGACAAATAAAACTTCTATCCTAAATAAAGTACTTCTATTTGATTACTCTTTAGTTCGGGACCGTTGGAACCTGACAAGTACCGGACCACAGAATTCGAATCCTAAGAACCCTTTATGCTTAGGTCCTTAGCCTGCCATATCAAACTACATACTTAACGTTGTCATTAAAGGCAGAATAAGGCTTAAGACAGGAAATAATTTGCACCTCGTTTCATGACTCTTAGGCTCGTGGAAGACATAATTAAGAGCTAAAATACAGGCAGAATAAAAGCCAAAACAATAATGTGTAACCAACATCTCGGCCGCAGGTATAAACAACCTTGTACTGCTGATAGCACCGTCCTGGTGGCTGACCCCTCAAACTAACGGCAGCAGATTCAAAACGTGCCGAGCCACATAATGCCCGACTAAAAGGTTCCAAGCTGTATTTTGATATTTTTCTTACGTCACCTGATAAGATCTAATTCCAGAAAGATTTACATATATAAACTATAAGTGTTATTTTATAGGAATCGATATCTATCAAAAGTGAAAGCAGCAGATCACATGACTTGACGTATGAATACATGAAAGGCGAGCTAGTAGCTATAAAAATTGATCTTTAACACTATTTTAATGTTTTTGTAGTGAATCATAAGTTCTGTAATAGTCATTTTTGACAGATGGTCAATAAAATAATAATTCCATATTTTCAATATTGAACTTAATATAACTTTGTATTTTTTAAACTTTACTTCCTAGCACAATTCTACCATAAAGTAATTCATCGAAATCGGCATGGAAGATAGGGTTAGTGCCCCGTATACCCCTCTTCCCCTCACTCTCACCTTAGCTGCGTCGGATTTGAAACAAAAATCCCTCCGTCAACAAGAAGTCAAGTCAATGGCTGAAAGCGGTGCTTGTCACTGCATTGTGGGTCTAATTACCTCATAGGCCAACTATTAAAGAAATATTAAAGTCGAGTTAAGAAATCACAAACTGTACCGTAATCCGGCGGTGAATTATCTTGGACCATTGTGGCAGCTCGTGATAATACATCCAACGGTGACTCTGGGGTTTCCATCTTTATATGCACAAATCCTGGAAATTATTTGATTAAATTAGGTCTAACACATATTTATTCAAATTTATTATTTTAGACAAATTTTTTTATCTCAACTTTTTTTCAAGTACTTAACTCATACTGGAGTATGTTGATCTTATTATAAAACTACAGTAAAATGAGAAAAAAATTAACTTTGCTCTGAAAATAAAATATAGGGGCTATTATTTGTAATTTGAAATGTTTAGAACGGTTTTAAACCTTTTTCAACATCAAATATTTTTATTTAGATAGTAAGTGTGCTAATGTTTTAAAATGAGCTGGATTGTAGTCCTAATGTGTATAAAAAAAATATTTGGGGTGTTTCGTACCTATTGATGATGTCATAACATTCCAGTGTGAATTTGTTGGAATGTAAGGTCAAATTACAACCATGAAAATAATTAGACATCACAACATACATTTTATATGAAGCTTTACAAACAGTGGCCTGGAAATTATAACAATACTGAAAGACCACTTTATGGAATGCAAAATTGATTTTGAAATGTTAATTTGAAATGAATATGCAAGGTTTAAAATATAGTTTAAACATACAATAACATATTAAAATCAATTAAACAACCTCCCAAAATACAAATTTACCTTTTATATTGCAGGCCTAATAGATAGCTGAAGAAACACGAAAAACATCACATTCCCAATTATATACAGCCTTATGACATTCTGATTTTAACCAGCCTAGGCATTTCGGAATGTTAAGAATGAATGGAATGAAGCCAACGATTGTACTGTTCTCTACATGAAAGTATGCGAACTTCTCAAACACGTAGACTACGTTGACTTTCTTTTACTAAATGAGGTAAAGATGATCCTTACTTTTTAAAATAATAATATGTGCAAATTGCTTTTTTATTAGAGTTAGTAATAACTTTAAAATTATGTATCCAAACAAAATACATTAAATGTTAAATTTAGAAAAATATGCGTCGCATAAATTTAGGTTTTGACTTATATCATTCTCATAAAAACATGTGCACAAAAAATTTAATCTCATTTCTCTGCTTGATTATGATTGGTTTTCTACATGAAAGGCAAAGATTGCTAGTATACAAACAGGACAGAGCGTTTCAGATTAATAGTTGGAAAACATACTAATAGGGTGAGACACTCATGAAATAAAGATGGTTGTTCAGGTTGGGTTAAAGAAACTAGATTTTCATAGGACATAATAGGATGAAAACATTCGCACTACATACCATTTTTAATGTAGGATTATTTCATTAATAATCCTCAAAATTGCTTTAAGTGAAATCATTGCACTACATTTAGAATGCATATTAACTAAGTTCAATATTTTTTTTCAAAACAAATTGATCTACATTTATTTTCAACTATAAATAAAAACCTTTAATTATCTGAAAACCAAGTATACAATTTTATTGCGGAAAAGGTTGTATTAATTAACATTTTACTTAAATAATCTCAAGACAATAGTTTTTTAAAAGGTATGGTAAATAAAATGGAAGAAAACCTGGTATAGTCTCAATATTTAACGTAAAATAATTTTAAATTTCCATCAAAGGACACTTAAAAATAATAGAAATTAGGGCTGGTCTAAGGCGTGTGCTACGTGTGCAATCGCATACACAAACAATTCAGAGGGGCGTCAAAATTGTCCAAAAATAAATATTTTTGTTATTATCTGGGAAATTATAAGTATAATTAAAGAAAGTAATTTGTAGGAAGAATGATTATTTCTTAAATTAATATTTACATCCATGCTAAACAGAGTACTTTTTTTATTTCAAATTGGTGCATTAGAATACATTAACAAACTAAATACATTTTGAAGGTTGTTCGGTGCGACGTACCCCTGTCAACTACATTGGTGACGGGACTATAGTAGTTGCTGGGTCGAGACTGTACGATCTATAAGTTAGCTCAGGTCAAACCTTTGGTGATCGGCAGGAGATGGGGGGTAGGTGTAATATATCGGCTTGCTTCCAACAGCGAGAAAATTAGAAGACGATGGTTAATGTATTCCCAGTCCAAGGGAAGTGTATACTGTTTTTGCTGCAAGGTATTTAACACGGCAATCAATAGCACTACATTATCTAATGCAAATGGAAACTATTTGAAGGCACATCGGAAAAACTCTTTCCCANATTATTGGCTTGCTTCCAACGGCGAGAAAATTAGAAGACGATGGCTAGTGTATTCCCAGTCATACTGTTTTTGATGCAAGTTATTTAACACGGCAATCACCATCACTACATTATCTGATGAAAATAGAAACTGTGATTGAAGGAACATTGGAAAAACTCTTCCCCAACATGAGACGTCCTCCAACCACTTAAAATTCTACAAAAAATGAGTTGAAGCAGAAAGGAGGTTTAACACTGGCAAGGCAATTGATGACGAAAATCAAAGATTAATTGCTCAGGAAAAAGAGCGATGGAAAAATTTCCTCACGAGAGATCTAGCCATCTTGCCACCTTGCCCAACACAACATGGCTTTTCGAGGAATTCACGAAACCCTCTACAGCAAAAACAATGGAAATTTTCTTGGGCTCGTAGAGTTGATTGCAAAATTCAATCCTGTTATGAAGGAACATATTTCCCGAATTCTGGAGAAAGACAAACTCAGAATGTGTAACATGTTTGGGCAAGAATATAAAAAAATTTGGTATACATAGGGTCTAGTTTTAAAATGGCCATATATAGTATTCTCCATAGTTTTTTCAGATGGGGGGTGGGGGACTGGGGGGGGCCAAATTTGAGTTTTTGACACACAAAACTTTTGCCTTAGACCAGCCCTGATAGAAATATTTTATAGGCGAGCAAACGGTAACTGAACAAAACTATTTAATACAAGTAATAACAAGTAATTCAACAAATTAAAAATTATTAATGGTGTACGAAGCTTCAAAAAGTCAAAGTCGAATGTCATATCTCCTTTGGCTTCGACTTCAACATCTACATTAACCTTCGCATATTCGAAAAATTTCCGAAGGAAGGGTTAAACTTCAATAAGTTGTCAATTTTATCTTACTAAATATTACATTTTTCAATATTTGATAATTTTAAACCCGTTTCTAAACATAATGATAACACTGACTAGTAATTTAACTAACACAACGTAATCATGGATCAAAAACGGGTAAGTGTTAATATATTATTTTCATTATCACCAACATAATTTTGTAAAAAATAAAAATACCTATAAAGAAAAAAAACATGGTCACTGGTATGAAGCAGAGAAAGCGCTTTATTTGTGCTATCATCACGGCTCCCGTCTAATGTTTGGTTTTTAATATTCTATCTCTTTGTAACTATCTGTGACAAATTTGCAAGTGCATTTTGACACAGAAGTTTTTCATAGCTTCCTCGCATTTTCTTTTTTATTAAAAATGGCTGATACTGAAAGTAGGAAACGAAAACTGAATTTAATTTATGATTATTATCAGAGAAATGCAGATAAAAAGACAAGCATGTGTAAAGTTTGCAAAATAATATTATAAAATCCATAAGTAAAAATTAAAAATTAATTGATAAGTTACTAAGCTTATCAATAAGCCTCTGTGCATTAATTATTAATGTAGTCCTTAGGTAAAAAATATGGAAATTTTCCTGTCCCTTGTTACTGACAAGAGCTAGAAAAATAATTAATTTAAAAATTAAAAGTAGCGTTAAGTGACAACAAAAATCCTAGGTAGCTTCGACTTAAGACTTCGACTTTTCTTCGTAAATTTCAAGATGCGCTTCGACTTCATTACGAATTTAAAAAGTGGCCTTCGCACACCCCTAAAAATTATTTAACAATTTTCTACCTTTTTAGAACACCTATAGACTATTATTTAAGGATTAGTCTAGCTCTTAATTACCTTTATTGCCCCCCTGCCCCCCCCCCCAAAAAAAGATTAATATTTTAATAGTGGGGAACGTGAGTTGAAGGTAGTATTTTTTGCNGGAGGATTCAAGTATTGGATGACTTGAAGGAAAGAAGAAAATTCTGGGAGCTGAAGGAGGAGGCAGAGGACAGGTCGCATTGGTGGTCTAAGTTTACTGACAAAAAGAATGGACCTGTCTTAAGACAGAACACATAATAATATAAATAGAATATTGCTCCAGTAGAAACATAGTCTAATTTTCTTCTTATTGTGATATCAACAGTTCTTGAATATCTGTCAAGAGTGTCCTGCTAATATGCTAATAAAAAATATTCAGAAATTGTTGAAATTACTATTTGTAGAAAATTAAAATAAAATTATCTACCATAGCATTATTTTACTGGAAAAATTTGTTTGGCATGAAAGCTGCAAAAAACAAAACAAAAACAGAAACGATATTTTCTTTCAACCCCCTTCCACCCCACCTTTAAGAGGATAACCTATTATTAGATTTCAACTAAAGCTCTTTTCCCTGATGATTTATTTTTTTATTGATTGTCGTCGTATATTTCAAAACATGAACAAATGTTTGGTTTCAAACTAATTCTTTAGTCAACTTGTTTCCTCTGAAATCCCGGAGACGGTTTAATTACTCGTCTTGATAACAGGAGGTTATCTTTCCTCTTGTGACCTCTGATTCTTCTCTCTTCAGACTACTAACCAAAGAGAAAACATTGGTTGGCTCTTAGGACACCGCTGCACGGAGTAGGTTGACATCGGGGACTTGTCGGTGGCGGATCCTGGGTTCAAGACCCTCCACCAGCCAAAAGAATTTTTATTTTAGATAAAAAATGGATTAAAAGGGTTTTTGTGGTTTTTAAATAATAGTATTTTAAGTACACTTCGTTTATCATGGAAGGTAGCTGTCTCACCTTGACGTATTACGCTATGGACCTCTCTTATAAGCTGCGCCATAGTGAAATCATGCAAGGTAAACTTTTTATGGTCTGATTTTCATAGGAAGCCCGTTATTTGAAAACTATAGACTTATGATACCACAATAAAGTGCAAGTAAAAATATTACAACTTAAGGGTACATGAGAAATAGGGGGAGAGTCACAATTCACACATTTCTCCAGGACAGCAACTTTTATATCTCAAACCACAATCATAAAGACCCCAGGAAACACTTTTTTTAGCTACATTTTTGTGGAAGAGGCGTTTGTGATTCACTTAAAAATTCTTTTACAAAAGAAAGTTTATAAAAGGCTTCGTTATCTTCACAAATTAAGATGAAGAACCAGACAAAATAAAGACTTTGATGACGTCATCCAAACTGTCCAGTTATAATAGGATACAAGTGTGTATATTATAATAAATTTTAGTTTATTAATTCATGCACTATAATAATTATATCCTACTGCCACAATAGTAAAACAAAAAACATAATAGTGTTATTAATAGGTTAAGTTCTTTCAATATGTTACGAAAAAGTCAATTATACGGTAAATATTCAGGTAAGTGTTAGTAGAAGAGTTTATTAACACTTTTGATCGATAATATAGTACTACTAAGAATATCCTAATTACGCCATTCCCATACAAGGTAGGCAAGAAACTATCCATATAGCTTACAAAAACCACTCCGACCTTAATCCATCCTCACTAACTTTCTCAACACTTCCCTATCCTTGCATACTCCCTTCTCTTCAACAACATCCATACAACGAGACATACATGCTCTTGTATTATTAAAACGCTTTATGTTTTTCTTTTTCACACATTCGTCTACAATATTTAGCCACGTCTTACATGTCCTACCACTTCCTTTTGATCCACACACTCTACCTTCATATATTTACTTCGTCACTCGATCCACACTCATCCTCTCAACATACCCAAACCAACATAAGACGCTTCTTTCCCATTGACTTATTGGATTCCCTTTCAAACCACACTCCTTCAGCGCCCATTCGTTACTGACTCTGTCCATACGAGTTTGTCCATCTACATTTCTTAGATATCTCATTACAACCTCATTAACCTTGCTCTTGTGTTTCTCCTGACAAACACACTCTTCACATCCATTAAACAATGTTGGCGTTAACACACTTTTTATATACTGCCATCTTTACCTCTTTCAATACTACTTCAACCTTTACAATAGTCCACATACATCTAACTACTCTCCGAGAGGCTACTAAGAACATAACAATTATTTCCACATAAGTTGACATTAATGACGTTCAAGTAGAGATGTGAGACGGATTTTCAGATGACAGGGTAATCGGTGTTCGATCCCAGTCGGGTGCACTAAGAGCGGATTTTCCTAGTTTTCGACTCTCATGGGTGCAATTCCTCTAAATTCAACCTTCCTCATACCTAACACATCAGCGTAATTAGTTCATAGGCATGCAACCCGGACGGTTAGTAAGACGCGGTGCTAAAAAAAAGTAGTAAATAAACAAATGAATGCGAGCCTTTGTCGACCCGTTATGTTTATAAATCATACTTCAATTTTCTATCATCAATAAGTTAATTAAAATAATTTTAAGGTGGGTCCGACATTTGACTCCCCCTTTATCCTCCGTGGTTCCTAACTACCCCTTCCCCAGCCCCATGCCACCTTAAGATAACCCACTCCTCTCTTAACACATTATTTTGAGGTATAATAAGCTCTAGGTGCTACCTTTACAATTTAGCCCCTTCACCGCAAGCCGCCACTGCGGAAAATTTTCATCTCTAATTTCAAGTAGTGTTTGCAATACAAATCTTCTGCTAATGCTGGGATCACTATCAAATTGACGTTAACTTAACGTAATGTTCACTTAAGGTTCACTTAACTTAAGAAAGCAGATGTGTGATAACGATTCACATAACTCAACCTAACAACTCGAGCCAAACATCTTCATTCTCGAGTATGATCTGTGATTTGTACTAGTTGTAAAGTGATGATCTGTGAATGTTTACAGTTTTCAATCGATATAATAAATATCTATTACTAAACTTTTCTGATAAATTTTGCTTTCCTATTTTAGTTTAATTATTTTGTTTCAATGTCTGATCACTATAACTTAAGCTAAAGGGTAAACCTTGGTCATAAAACCAACAAATGAATTACTAAATAGCCCTGTTGACGTAATTCGCATAATGATTGGCTGGCTAGATCACGTGATACCCTTCAAGTAACGTTCACTTAACGTGAAAGACCTCCCAGGACATCTCTTACGTTAAGTTAACTGCAAGTCAACGTTAAGTTAACTTTATCGTGATCGCTTCCATTTAAACACACGAGGATATCCTTTACGTTAAGTTAACTTTAAGTTAACGTTAAGTTGATCGCGATTCCAGGATAAGTGTCAGTTATCAACACTCAAGTGGTGAATGGACTGTATATGTCCCAGATACAGTCCCTGCTGCCACAAACCCACTGTTAAGGAACGGCGTGTCCTCACATATGGGACAGCAACATATTCCCATCACGTGTGTTGTATTAATGAACACCTACTTGTGTCCAGATGTAGGAGTGGGACCCGCTGCTGTCCAAGAGGACGATAAGGCGCTTATATCGCACCAGCACTGAAACAGTTTGCAGGAAATAACTAGGATTTAAATCAATCAATATAACATAGACTCTCAGCCTGGGGTTCGCGAAACAAAATGGGTCTATGATTAGCACCTCGTCTTATTACCAGTTCGGGTTATACGCTTTTGTACTAATTACGCTAATGAGTTAGGGATGAGAAAGGTTGAACATAGAGGAAGTGTACTAGCATTTGTGTGGTGGGAGAGTGGGAAAACATTTTGGGGAAAAACCCACCCTCAGTACACCCGACCGAGATTCGAACCTTGGTTTCCTCGTTATCGGTAGTCTAGTCTACTTCAAGAGCAGAGCCTTAGACCATGTGGGCACCGAAGAGGGTAGGACGCTATAATACAGCTCAAATTTAGAGTTTAGCCTTTCAGAATTCATTGATATTCAGATAGTCTTGATATTTCTCGATTGAAAGGAGAACTGGGGCTGACCAAAATTAACTGATTGATTTGGTCGTCACAAGAGCCATTTGTATAGCTAAACTAGCTGAAGTATCCGGCGTTGCCCGGTGTAACCGCGCAATGAATCGCATGGTTACACCGGTAAACACTTTTCTTGGATTCAAACAGATAGAAAAAAAAATCTCATTTTATTTCTGCCAAAGCAGTTTTTAATGAATTTTAAAAAAACCAATAAGAACGTTAAAATTCCAGCTTCTAGGTGCAAATGTTCGTGTACAGGGGCTACTAATTTCTAAATTTCAGACCTCTGCGTGCGGTAGAAATCGCGCAAAGCTAAAGACAGACGAACTCTTAAATTTTATTATATAAGTCAATAATAATTATTTCTATTATATTACCCGCTTAGGTGGCCGCATTGTCTAAGGTGCTACTCTCGTAGTAGACTAGACTACTGATGACGTGAGATCGAGGTTTGAATCTCGGTCGGGTGTACTAAGAGAGATTTTTTTCAAAATGGTTTTCCACTCTCCCTCCACACAAATGCAGATACACTTCATCTAAATATAGCCTTCCTAATCTCTAAAACAATTATCGTAATTAGTGCATAAGCCTATAACCAGAACGGTTAGTAAGACACGGTGTTAATTTTTTTAGCACCGAATCTTACTACCCGTTCGGGTTATAGGCTTATGTAGGCCTACAAACTGCACTAATGTGTTAGGGATTAGAAAGGTTATATTCAGATGAAGTGAACCCTCATTTGCATATAGGGAGAGTGGGATTTTTTTTTAAACCACACTCAGTACACCCGACCGAGATTCGAACCTTGATCTCCCTGTCATTAGTAATCTAGTCTACTGCGAGAATAGTGCGTTACACCATCGAATTACGGCCCACCTACGTGAGAATTGGGAGTGGGAGGTATTGAACCCTGGTCTCTCAGGTGTGAGTTGTCCCTGCAAAGTTTACAAGTATGTCGCGTGGGAGCTGTTTCCGCAAATATCTCCCCACGCGACGGACATACAAACGCCATTACACAACGTCCTACAGAATCGCCAAGGTCCTCTGATAGCCCCAGTAGTTTACTGACGACAATCACAGGTACAGGTTGGACAATGCGACACTGGCGGTGACAAATCGACACTCGTTTCGCCGAGCCGATAAGAAAAAAAAAGGTAAAACATTACTTGGTTGTTTTTTATTGCCACGTCTCACGCGTTCAGGTTTCGCGTATTTTCACCAATAATAACTAAGCTAATGTGTTAAGGATGAAAAAAGATCCGCCTCGGTGGCGTAGTTAGCTAACGCGCTAGTCATGTTGAGCTCGACTGCTGAGGACGGGGAGATCGAGGTTCGAATC
>CABFWB010004004.1:5872-59714 GCA_902151455.1 Timema bartmani
TTAAAAGTAATGAAATAATGTGAGAAAACTTAAGTTTAAGTTATTTTAAATGTAAAATATAACATGTAATTAAAAAACTTAACATTCATAACAAAACAGTGTTCTTTTACAAGTGTTGGTAACCTAAAACCTAAACATATGATTTTTGAACTGTCATCCAGGTAAAGACCTATCGTGAATGAATTATAGGAGTACTACTATTTACTACTACTTCCTGAGGAAGATGCTATAATAGTATTGAAATATCAAAGTGTGTGTAAATATGTGTTAAGTGTTTTTACTTTTATTTGTGCTCTACCATTTTCCTAATATTCTATAATTTTATTTATTTATTACAAAAACAATAAGTAGAGACTTTTAGTTGATTCATTGAAGCAAAGTCTAAAAGAAGATTTTCTTCACAATGGCAACAAGCATCCCCCTAAACCAATTGCTTTTAGAGTGAATATGAAGGAAGACTATGTAAACATGAAAAACTGACTTGACAAAATTAACAGCTATTACTCGACACAAAAAGCATTGCATCCCTTGCTTAAGCGCTGCAATCGCCCGTAGAGTATAAAAGGCAAAGGGGTGAGAGGAGATACCCACAGCGCTCCAGTACAGTCAGTACCAAATGACAAATGGGACATAAGTGGTGGTATTTGGATAATATGAGACGTCTGCTACGTAAGTTGAATATATGTTGTTCTAACTTAACTTAAATACTAAATTAACTCCTCGACACCTGGTATTTGTCTGTCACTGTGGTTATCGTAGCTACTTGACGTCCTAATGTTGACACTGTCACTTTCATCTCAAAAAGAAATCGAAATTTGTTTATTTTTTCTTCTATCAGACCATCATTTTTACAGTATTCAGCTTCTTCTTCTTTAACCCATCTCAGTGATACTAATGATTGCTTCTTCTGTTAAATATTTTATTTCTAAAGTGCTTTGAGCAACATTTTTTGGCCGCGACTCTTGATTTCATCATGTTCCAAATCAATTCTATAGCGTTAAGGTTACAATGGTATGGAAGTAACCTAATAACACTGTACTCATGTTGTTCGAATAAATTATCTATGTAAAATTTGGGAGACTTACGTTGGCAGTGGACTAGCTCCAAGAGCTCACTTTTCGTCATGTGTTCCTCATGTGCAATACTGTTTGTGTCTAACCACAGCTGCATTTCACCCCGTTGTGATTCCATTGTTGGGGGCTTATTTATTTTAACAGTATGATGCTGTGCATTGTCCATTACAATTAGCCTATTTTGAAAAAGGCTGGGAAACATTTTCAAAATTAATCTCATTGTGATAGTTGCCATTTTTTATTCTAAAATAAGAAATGCATTTGATAAAAATCCCTGCTCTGAACCGGCATGTACAATAATCCACCTCTGTCCTGCACCATCATTTTTCAATACTCCTCTTGTTTCTGGGTCTTGCCAACATTTACTCAAAGTGGATGAGCCCTCCATGCAACTTTTTCGTTTTTCTCCAATAAAATTAGTCTTTTATTTTTACACTTTTTAAACTTAAACCCCCTTTTTTTTCAATGCTCTTCTTAATGTTTCTTTGCTCCTAGTGAAATTGATTTCTTCTTTTACTACTGCTAATAATTTATTTAAATTTGGTACTTCCTTTTTAACAATGTAGAACCTCCGTATAAGTTGTCGAATGACACACAAGTCAAATAATCAAGAACAATTTTTCTGCTGCTGGGTTTGTGCTGTTTTACTGGAGCTGAAAGTTTTGTTTGTGTCCTACTTTTCATACTTTTTTCCTTTCGAATTTTACAAATAGTACGCTCTGATTTTCCTGTAGCTTCTGTTGATCATTTTGCAACTCTTTCAACAGTGTATGTATGTCCCGATATTTTTTCACTCTCAAAAAAATCAATTACATTTGCAATAATGTTGCATCCTTCACTGTGAATAGTTGGTTTAGCACGCTTATTTGAAGCAATTTTAAAGATACTTTACATACCTTGTATTTAAATCTGATTAGGTATCCATAATATTTGTCAAAAGAGGTAAAAATAAAGTAAAAACATTATACACAAAACTATTTAAAGTTCTAAACTATCGAACTTATGTGCCTCCCTATGTAAGTTGACCGAAGTGTACCTGCCAGAACATCAAGATAATTACTTATGATGCGTATTATTGGTCTCCCCATTCATTCTTCAAGTACAGTAGCCCCATGGTTTCTTTGGTGCTTACTGACAGCTCAAAGCAGATCATATGGTTCAGTGTAAAGATATATAATTATATATTCCTACGCCGAACCATATGATCTGCAAAAACATGAGTTTAGAAGCTATCACTTCTGACAGTCAAAATTTAGGTATATACAAGAAACATATACAACGTGTTTCTAAAACATTGCATCAAACTTTGGCAGGATACTCCTTGGGTGAAATTAGAATAATTCTCTTAAGCAACCTAGGGTCCATCTTCAATATTAAGGGCGGTATACACCCCTAAAGACAGAGCTAAAAACGACTGTTGTGTGAAATATTATGAAAACTGCTTAGGGTATTACAACGAATCTTTGTATACTACTTATTGAAACCTTGATCATTAATAAACTAAATGTGCTGTTACCGTTACCCACCCCCATCATGTAAAAAAGGGGGGGTTGTAACACATTTTTTCTAAAATAAAATATGTCAGAGTAAGTATTACCAATTTTTACTTAAGATTACAAAACAGGGAATCAAAATTAAAAAAAAAGGTGTCTTGGAGAAACTGTCTAGCTTTCCCCGTTTCTGAGATAATCATGCATGTTTAATTTCAAAGACAAGTGTTAATTCCTGCCAGGTAGGGAGCCAATAAAGCTGTGTTGCTTCACCCCCCTCCTTTCCCCCACTCTTATTATCACTATCTTCCCCTCCCTCCACGAGCAGACTGCATCAGTCCACACGACTTCACTGCATGTTGCGCGTATTACTAGTCAAATGGCAAAGTACACAAACGCAGAAATGACAGACATGGTCATGCTGTACGGTGAAGCTAGAGGAAACGCAAGAGCAGCTGCACGGTTGTACCACGATAGATATCCTGCGCGACGTCAACCTTATCACCGGACCTTCACCGATGTCACTCAGCGACTTCGTGAAACAGGTACATTTCAGCTACGAGGGGGAGCTGGTCACCCGAGGAATGTTCGCACTCCAACTGTCGAAGAAGAGGTACTGAATTATGTGGATGATAACGCGTCAACAAGCACACGTGCCATTGCGCATCAAACGAATGTGTCCAATTCCACAGTATGGCGTGTCATGCATGATCAGCTGCTGCATCCGTACCACATGCGCAAGGTGCAGGCATTGGGGCCAGCAGATTATGCTCCTCGACATGAATTCTCCGACTGGTTTCTGCAGCAGTGCGGAGTGGTTCCTGATTTCTCCACTATAATATTGTTTTCCGATGAGGCAACATTCACCAGAGACGGCTATTTTAATAGTACAAATAGTCACATTTGGAATGACGTGAACCCTCATGCAACTATCATCATGGGCAACCAGCATAGATTTTCTGTCAACATCTGGGCAGGCATTGTGGGTAACCATCTCATTGGCCCTTACCTGATGCCACGACGTTTGACTGGCCACATCTACTACCAATTTCTGAAATTTGCATTGCCACAGTTCCTCGAGAATGTACCGCTCTCCGTTAGACAACGCATGTGGCTACAACATGACGGTGCCCCACCTCATTTCACAAGAGCTGTGCGTGACTACCTCAACACTGCATTTCCTGCCCGATGGATAGGAAGAGGTGGGCCTGTTGCGTGGCCACCACGCTCTCCTGACCTAAATCCGTTAGACTTCTTTCTGTGGGGCTTTGTCAAAGCTTTGGTGTACGAGACAGCTGTTGAATCTGAGGAAGACCTGTTAGCCAGGATAGTTGCTGCATGTGATAAGGTTCAAGAAACTCCACGTGTTTTCGAAAGAGTACGCCAGTCATTGATACGTCGCCTCAATTATTGCAATAACGTTAGGGGCCACCATTTTGAACACTTGCTATGAATCTGCTTTTGAAGCTAGGAACTAAAACATGCAATAACTACAATTTGTATTTCTTAATGTAGCTTTCAATATTCCAGTGAGTGTAATGAATAAAATCCCACCCAAGTGTGAACTGTGTAAGCATAACTCACTAATGTAATAAATAGCAACACATCGGAGCTTATGAAGAAGGAAAAGTATCAGAGTTTCTCCATCATAACACACAAACCAGCCTTGTTTACCAAATGTACGTGATACATAGTCACACGTGCCGGTAAAAATGGTTAAACGACTGCATTGCGAAATAAAACTGCGATTCTGGCTGCCTACCTGGCAGGCATTTGCACTTGGCTCTGATCTCAAACTTGTGTGATTATCTCAGAAACGGGGAAAGCTAGACAGTTTCTCCAAGACACATTTTTTGTTAATTTTGATTCCCTGTTTTGTAATCTTAAGTAAAAATTGGTAATACTTACTCTGACATATTTTATTTTAGAAAAAATGTGTTACAACCCCCCCTTTTTTACATGATGGGGGTGGGTAACGGTAACAGCACATTTAGTTTATTAATGATCAAGGTTTCAATAAGTAGTATACAAAGATTCGTTGTAATACCCTAAGCAGTTTTCATAATATTTCACACAACAGTCGTTTTTAGCTCTGTCTTTAGGGGTGTATACCGCCCTTAATATTGAAGATGGACCCTAGATTGCTTATGAGAATTATTCTAATTTCACCCAAGGAGTATCCTGCCAAAGTTTGATGCAATGTTTTAGAAACACGTTGTATAATGGTTTTATTTATTTTTTATTTATTGTTGACCTTAATATGTTAATGTTAGGCCTAGTATTAATTATTAATTTTTTCTACAATATTAAAC
Organism: Timema bartmani; assembly: GCA_902151455.1. Taxonomy (NCBI): domain Eukaryota; kingdom Metazoa; phylum Arthropoda; class Insecta; order Phasmatodea; family Timematidae; genus Timema; species Timema bartmani. Next base: position 10,748 of record CABFWB010004004.1, read on the forward strand.
ATTTTAAAAATTTTAGCATTTAATCCCATATTAGTTTTATTATTATTAATTAATAATTTTTAATAATACATTTTTTATTTTATAAATAATTATTTGTTAATAGTATTATTAATAACATTATAAATGTAATAAATCTGAATGTGTAGTATTACACAGAGAAAAAAAACACTGTTATAAACATTTTTAACACTATTACAACAAATAAGTCATATTCGTTATGAACTGGCTTGTACCTTTTAAGTGTTTTCCAACGGGGTTGTAAGAACTTCTACTTCATCATATTTATCGTCGTCCTTTTCATTGTCTTCAGCCAGGTTAATGATGATAGGTGGGTGGGTTTCACTTGCATCCATTTTCATCTCCCGGTCCCAATCTTCCTTAGTAAGTTTCTCGCAATGGTCGATTTTTGGAATACTATAAAAATCCTAAATTTCGAGGTTTAGCCTAGAGGGCAACACAACACAATCTTGGGGTGAAATAATATATTTTACAGTCTTGATACACAGACTTAAATGTTCGAATAATGTATATTGATCAATGAGAAACACTCGATATTTTTTTATCACATGCTTTAATGTTATATTAGATAAATAATTATTCTAAGATCACTAAAAAACTGTTTATTTTCCAAGGATAGCACGCTCACACACCAAACTAATATTCACAAAAGTACACACGGATTACTTAGTAGCCGAATTAATATTAAAAAAAGAGACTGTATTATTCAAATTTGTAATAAAATTATTAACGGTAGCATAGACACGCCTAAATACTCAATTATAAAATATTTTGTTCGCTTCAACTTCTAGACACACGCATGTGGTTTTATTAACTATATTTTATACGACAATTCACTGTTATAATGTCTATTTAAAATTGTTAGATTTTGGTTATGAGAATAACCGTTTGGTTGTTTGTATAGTTTTGAAAGTTTGCTTTTGCTGTTTAATTCAAATTAATTATTAAAAGCAAGAGAATGTTCAAAGGGGCCTTATATGCTGAAAACAAATATGGCCACTGAATATAAGCTATGCTGCCAGTTGGTGACTTAGAGGACCTTGTTGCCGGTTGGACGGAGAATAGTATTAATACTCATGTTTACAAAATTTAAACTTTATATTATTTCACAAACATTTTGTATGTTTTTTCCTCTTTACTATCACAAACCATTTATTTATGTTAAAGATATGCGAGGCCAGTATATAAAAATATTAATAACTGAATATAATATCATTAAATGTAAAATTTCACGATGTATTTAACCTGTAATTGCCACAAGAATTAAAAGAAAAACTAGAATGAATTTACAAGACTTTTTTTCTTAAATTTGATTATGGAAAATAAAATTATACTGTTATCCTTGGGGAAGTATTGTTAAAAGTGATTGATAATATTTTTAGTGATAATAAGAGTAATATTTAGCAAATAATAATTATTTCCAAATATGTTGACAAAAGTTACTTTCAGACAATGTTGGCATTACTGATAGCATCTGCTAGCTTTCATGTAAAACCAAAGAAGCGATGGAGGTACTGTAGTTGACATTCTTTCCGCATGCAATGTTTACTTTGTCAAGTAGTAGTACTGTTGGAACGTATTATGTGGCGGCTTAAAAATTATAGCAATCTTGTAAGATAAGCAATTAGGATATACAAAGTATTGCTGCTTTATTTGCGACTGGAATGGTAAAGCCAAGGACAAGCACTACTTAACAAATCTTTGAAAAAATATCTTTCAAAAATGACCCCCCATGAAAAAAATGTATGGTAATTCACGATCCTTTGGTTGATGCTGTGAGATTTATCTTACCACCACTTCATATAAACCTTGATTTATCAAAGTTGTTTGTCGAGGACATGAAGCCCTGTTTATTTTTATATCTTCAGCAGAGATGCTTGAGCAGGGAAAAGTAAATAAATAGATTTTTATTGGCTCAGAGATAAGGAAACTCGCCATATCTAAAACATTTGCTTTTACTTTTAATTCAGTTAAACCAGAAGTTTAGATATAATTCAAAGATGTCTGCAGCAATTTCTTGGAAACAACAAACAACTACCAGGAAATAGTGGGAGAATGCTTTCTGTCATGTGACATAATGGGGTGCAACATATCCCTAAAAATTCACTTTTTATACTCCCATTTGATTTTATTCTCACAAAATCTTTATGTGACAAGACATTGAAAGTGTTTTCAGATGGACATTGCTGTTTTGGAAATAAATTTCCAAGGGGAATGGAGTGTTAGCAAGCTTGCAACTTAATGCTGGAGAATTATTAGGGATATGCCTGGGACTAATTTTAAACAGAAGTCATTGGTTTTTTTTAGAGTTGAGTCGAATCCACTATTTTACGAATATGAATCTCTAATCTAAATTTCCAATCTACCTTCAAATCCTGAATATCGAATTCAAATCTGATATTTGGAAAAAAATTATGAACATAAGCGAAAATACACATAAAGAGACAATTAAAAAAATATTTTCTTTATATCAGTGTGGTAAGTTATAATCTGTTAAATTTACTCTAACTAAATGGTACCACACAATCACCGCAAACTTTCTCATAATGTGTGGTATAGCTTGGATTTTTTTTTACTCCAAAAATAGGTTTTCTGTAAACTAAGTTACCGGTACCATACAATTATTTTAATTTATAAAAATATAAATGTATTCTTATTTATCATGAGAAACTATTACCAGCTATCTATTTTGAACCCAATCTTCACTGTCAATTTTGAAAAACAAACATATATTATTATGGGGCATTTAAAATAGTGCCTTGATTCCAATTTTGAACAAAACAGAGCTATTTTTAAAGAAAATTTAAATTTTTTCAAAAATCAGTCATCAGTTAAGTGTTATAAAAGGAATTATTTTAGAAAACTAAATATATATAATTATTTACAAACCTTTTTAACCAAATCGGTAGTAATTTTTTTTTAAATATTCAACTTAAAAAAAAAATCATCACTAAATTACCCTTAAACAGATTTCCCCCAAAAAACAAGTAGGGCCTACACAGTTTTACTTGTCATATCAAACACTAATTAGATCTACATTTTAAACAATATCGTTAGAGCAATTTTTTTTAAATTTTCGAGTTTAAAAAAAAAATCACATATCAGTAACCTGCCCTTAATTTGAGGTCTAGTGTCAAAAAAAATTAAAAATGGCCTGAGGTAGTGCTCTATAACATCTAGATATTAAGTTTTAACAAAATCCATCAAATCGTTCCAGATATTTGTCCAGGGACATACAGACAGAATTGTAAAATCCACTTTTTTGGGTTCAGACACACATTAAACTTAAAGAGTCATCATAATCCCAAAGTCAAGAATTTTAAAAAATACGATACTTTCTCTTAATTTAAGAATTAAGGAAAATATTTCAAGTGTAGTTAAAGTTAATTCATATTGATTAAAACCATCCTCCCTTACCACATTTAATTACAATGTTGTTAGAAATCAATCAAATGAAAGAAGATAAATAAAATAAAATCAAGCTTACTAATAATTAACAAGCAGTCAAAATATGCATAAAGCACAAAACAATAATCTACATTTCTAAAAAGTCATAAAATGTACATTTATGAGGGTGAGGTCAAAGTATGAATCCTTTCTGGGTGTACTGAATGTGTTATTTTAATAAACGGTTACACACAAATGTGGGTGTATTTATGCTAAATTATGTCTCCCTCATCTCTGCCTCAGTAGTGTAATTAAATTAGCATAGTCTGAACGGTAGTAAGATGTAGAAAAATAAATAACCTAAATACAATTTGCATTAACAACACACAATAAATTCAATCACAAAAACTCATTATATTTCAATCAATAATCAAATAATTACTAATAGTCGAAGGCTTTCTTATATGGCATCCGCTTCCTGACCACCAATGTGGCATGTGTCCTAATGAAGTCTGTAGGGATAGTCAGTAAGCTGCACCGTCGTTTGCCTAATACGGCCTCCGTGAGTTCTAGAATGTCCAGGAATGCAATTTTACTATCTCTGGATACTCTCATTAGTCCAGACTCTATGTCATCAACCAAGGCTCGGGGATTCCCATGAAGATGTTTACGATATACCTGGGCTAGTGGTCCTGCAGCCATGTTCTAGAACAAAGCAATTTACCCAGATACTTATTAAAAACTAAACTAAGGGAACAAATTTTACTTTGTTTTAGTGAAAACTCAATAAATATTTAAGTTGGCATGAATTATGTAAATAAAAAATTATTCTATTTGTCTCTTAAGGTATCCATGCATACTATGACGACAGGATAGGTAATAAACCATTACTCATGCTTAACAAATTATAATTACAGTTTGTAGTACTTAATTAACTAATATAACAATGATACTGGTACTGGTAGTATTAGCTCAGTACTAAGGTGCTTAGTTATTCCCAGTGGTGAATTTGAGTATTTTCCCATCATTTATAGGTGAATATATAGTGAATGCCCCTTATATTCAACATGATAATCCCATAGATCAGAGAGTTGGCACATTTTCTTTAAATTACACCCGTCATATTTACCTTTTTAAAGTAAGCCTGTAATTACCTTATGTTAAGCATATCCAAAAATAATCATCGTTTGTAAAATTTACTAAACATGTACTAACATTCTTATATAATATGGATTGTACAAGTTTTCTGAGATCAATTTTATGTTTTTTTTAATAAAATTTAACTGAAAAATGTAGTGTTGGCAATGCACCTGTAAAACAGCGAGAGTGTAGTGGCCACGCACCACGTTCAATTTGTATCCAGAACGTAGCATTTCCTCTGTTGTGAGGAAAGGGTAATCTATCTTCTGTACAGTCAGTTTAGATATGAGGGCTGCGGAGTATGCTGTGTACAGAATCACTCCCAATATAAAGGCAAGCCAGAAAACTAGACGGGTAGAAGGGGATTTTGGAATGTTCTCGGAGCCTACAATGAATGCAAATTGATTTGTCACATTTTTTTAAACAACTTTACCTTAATTGTGCTTTAAGTTCTAAATTATTATATGGTAATAAAATGGTTTTTTGTACAACAGTCTTAATATACCTTGATTTTGGTAGTAAGAACAGTATCTGGTAGTTACTAAAGTTACTTAAACTATTTTAAAACATTCATACATCAAGTCATATAATCTGCAGCTGTCACTTTATATAGATATTATAAATATTTATAAAATAACACAAATAATTTAATAAAATGTTATCAAAGAAATAGGTTTGAATTTTCTAAATCGTTCTTCCAACCAAAATCAAGGTATATTTGTTTGGGCTTTATGCATTTACTTTGCACTAATGAGATTGTGGAGGAAGTGGGGCTAGAATTTAGAGAAATAATACACTCACATTTGAATGAAGGAAGAGTGAGAAACCATTTAGGAAAAAAAAAACATTCTTAGCCTTATTTACTTGTGTTATAACATTTTTTTTTTTTTAGTAATTTTATGTCATCCTTAAAAAATAGATTTCTTTGAAGCATTTATATAAAATAGACAAAACTGTTCAAAGCTTAGTTTACTGTGTGTATACAAAGGGATAAAATACATTTTTCTAAATTACAAATTATAATAGAGTAAGAAAGTACCTTCTTTCATATGCACAAAACTTACCTAGAAAAGCGAAAAGAGATTCAAATTTAAGAGATAATTTACTATAATAAAGGTAGTTTTTCAGATCAATGAATAAAGTGGCAAGATATTTACAAATTATTATATTTGTAAAATTATATGTATTTCTGACAAACACAACAACTTGAAACTCAACTCCTGACCCCTTACTCACACCATTAGAAATATATTTTTTTGTTTTTGAGTTTAATGTGAAGAATCCAAGTTAAAAGAGATATAAAAAGATCTTAAAATTTTATGTTACTCTCACTTGGCTTTTGCATCAAGATCTTAATAATAAACCAACATTTGTGTAGACGAGCTGTAAGTTAATAAGAGATTCTTTTATTTTTTTAGCAAGCATCAGTTTTTACTGCCTGTTCCGGTTATTTATACATGACCCGTCTCGGTGGCGTAGTTGGCTAATGCGCTAGTCGTGTTGAGCTAGACTGCCGAGGATGGGAAGATCGAGGTTCGAATCTTGGGTGGTTTTTGCTAAATTGTTTTCCACTCTCCCTCCACGCAAATGCAGGTTCACTTCCTCTAAATTCAACCTTCCCAATTCCTAATCCATTATCATAATTAGTACTTAAGCATATAACCCGAATAGGTAGTAAGATGCGGTGCTAAATAAATAATAAATAATATTTATACACATATGTTAATATACAAATATGCTAATTTGTTAGGGATGAAGAAGGTTGAATTTAGAGAAAGTGTACCCACATTTGCATGGAGGTTGAGTGAAAACCCTTAAGGAAAATCACTCTCAGTACACCCAACCAGGATTCAAACCCTGATTTCCTCATTATCAGCAGTCTAGCCTATTGCGAGAGTGATGCCCTAGACCATGCAGCCACCAAATCTGATATTTAAGAGATTAAATAGTATTTTCCCTACGGGTGGATGACATATAGCTTACTTTGTTGAAGAAAGGCACCATAAGTCACAATATATGCCTCCCTGAAATTGAAGAGATGAGGCCCTTCTGTCAACTCGAAATCAGTCCTGCGACCAGCAATGTAACTGAGCGCAAGTACCACAGGCATCAAAACGAGGGTAGTTACGATAGCTAGCCACAAGTGCATGGAGAATGGTTTCACGAAACTCTGCCAGTGGTTGTCCAAATCTGGACGCATCACATACATCCTAAACCTTTAGAAAATAAAATAATCAGCAGTTATGTATGCAGGAAAAAAACAAATGTGGTCAGTCCATGTAAGCCAGTGGTTCTAAACCTTTTATGAGCTGACATCCCCCTTGGTGGATCATCAAATTCCCACCCCCCCTCCCCTATGACATATTTTTTTTATCAAATGACCACACCAACATTTTTCAATATTCTTTAAGACAATTATTTAAAAAAATCTTGTTTTCTAATAACTTTTTTATGGAAAAACCAATGTAACACTGTCAGCGTAACAGTACAAATAAATTAAATGAAAATTAATGTGATGGTTGGCAGAGTTTTGTTTTTATGGGCTATTGAATATTGGGTCTTAAAACTGGTAGGCAGTGTTGCCAATATCTCAAGAAAAAATTATCTTACTTTGGAAAATGAATTGAAAAAAATAATGCCTTCAACTCTTGGCTGATTTTAACTTAGTTTCCAAATTGTTCCACACTCCCTTGGAAAGTCCTTCATGCCTCCCCAGGGTGGCACGCCCAGGTTGAGAACTACTCACGTAAGCATTGAAAGCACTGCTTCCCTACTTTAAGAGAAATAAAACCATATTTGATGCTTACAAATATTCTTTAATTCCCTAACCTAATTATGGCAGTATTTTTGTTTGAACTTCGTATTTGTCAAGTGTGACTGTGGGTCTGTCCTTCCCATAAAAACTTACTAAAGGCAAACTCAAACTTGCTTCTAGAGCATTCAAATGGTGTGAGGGATGAAAGGGAGGGAAATTGTATGTCTGTAGAGCAAAAATAAGCTAAATTTGAATTGCTTTTCAGTGCTGCTATTTCAACCAATGAAAGAATAGAATAGTAAAAGATCTACCAAGTAGGGTTGCCAAATATTATTTATAGAAATACGGGACAGTTTAGAAACCTGAAATGTTTCTCACAATATGCTGCGTAGACATCGTAGCGGGAGTTTTGGGTGGCGAAGCCCCAAGAGGGGGGTAGAGGGCATCCCCTAAAGGTGCCCCATAAAATTAATAAAAATATCATTTAAAAAGGATAAAATAGACGTTCTTTTAAGGCTTTAATGATTAAATTTGAATAATCAGAAATTTTACATACCAGAGGGGGTGGCACTTTTAAACTAAAAAGTGACACTCCCTAAATAAAAATATAAAAAGTAAAAAAATAAAAATTCCAATTGAATTTTTAATAATTCTAACTACATACATAACATCACTATGTATATTGGAAGTTTCGTACATGAAAGAAAGGAATAGTTTCATAATAAGTTTTCTTACCTGTCAAATCTTGTTAAATAATTTTTGTCAATGATTCACCCGCTAGCACAGATAACAGGTTCTTGTTAATTCTTTTGCAGAAAGACATACTTTTTACTCGATGATATGTCTTTCAAGAATTTTGTGTCATTTTTAATGTTGTTATAAAACTCCTGACAAGAATAACTGTAGTTTACAATGACTTGTAATTCACTGCATATCAGTTCTACAGAACATCTGTTTCGCCATTGTGTCCACTTGTTACTCAATAAGGAAAATATACGCTACACAGAAGCATTGGATGCTGGAATGTTAAGCACAAATGAAATCTTACGATGTAAATTTGGTACTGTGGAGGGATTTACTTTGTCAAAAAATGTTACCCATCACTCACTAACTTTTTTTCTTTCATATCAGCTTGCTCAATTATAGTTTTAATTGTATCCGTTGAAAGACAAAACTCTTCATACATAAAATCCACACTCAGCTCAGACACTAAATCAATTAATTGAACAATTGATTCTAAGTCACTTAATTGGATTGAGTTCAACAAACTTAATGGTTCCAGCTTACTAAATATATTTTCCGAAGACAAATCGTAATTCTTTTCAAGGTATTGTAAAGCAGTACTGGAAAAGTTAATTAAATCCGAAGATATTTTATTCTGTTCCTGTGTAATTAGTTTGCTAATCAAATGACGTGCTTGTAACCCCCAAAAAACGGTCTTCTTTTCTTTGAATTATTTTTGTACGGAATGACACAAGCATGCTATGCATCTCAATTACACTTAAATTAGCTCATTCCATTGCAGCAACTTTCTGATCAAAATCAATACCAGCATTGTGGAAGAATGACAAGTAAATTTGAACAGTGGTGTTGTACATATTGCCATTCTCTTCGCTAAACACTTTTTGTAGCACTTTTGGGCACTCTTCAATGGATCTAAAATATGATGTAAGAGCTGGCTACACTTTTAAAAGTCTATCAGTTGTGGGAGTCAGAGACAAGAATCTTGTAGGAACCAGCCACTCTGTGTTAGTGAACTCACATATTTCCATTAATTCGACCCTCCTTTTAGCAGATATTGAGAAATGACTGTAAATCTTTAAAACTATATTTTCAATGTCAACATTCAACTGATCACAAGCATGTTTGCAACAATTGTGAATTATATGAACTGTACAATTAGATTTTACCATTTTATTATTGTGGCTTTTAAGATTGGTAAACAGTGAATATCTTTTAACATAGTTAACATTGGTATTGTCAGCTGCATATGATGAAATATTTCTAGTTTCCAAATCATTAGTTTTTAAACTATTTAAAATGCAATCCGTAATTGCATCAGCACTTTCATCATTGTTTTCAAGAAAATGGAGCAATTTATTTTGTACCCCGTCATTGTAATTAAAGTATCTGCTGCATATCGGAAACATTTTTTTATTTCCTTTATTGGAAACATCTGTGGCTACAGAATAAAACACACTTTCTTTCAAATCATTTTTCAAGTTTTCTACACTTATTTCACCAACACATTCAAGACAATTGACTCACATTTTGCACATCCACATGAAAACTTTTTTGCTATTTCTGAATCACTGAAAATTTGAGGCCTAAATTTACTACCACAGTCCGTACTATTATAACCAATAGAATGCCGAACAGTGTGATAGGTAACTGTGACCTCTGCTGCAGAAACTTTATTTTTTTCAGTAGTGTTTGCCGTATTCACACAAAAAGAAGTCAAATTCCTACTAGATTCTGCTGAAAATATATTCCGCTTATGGGAGTCAGTTCTTGCATGCTGTTTCAAGTCCGATTCACCACCATGATCTACTGAAAATTCTCGCCGGCAAATGTTACAAAACACTTTGTAGCAATTGTTTTTAATGCTGCATGCCCAACTATAATTTTGTTCCCAGGAACTTTTATATTTAGTCAACCTCTTCTTACTCTTATCTGCTGAATCGCACATTAGTTTTAGTTTTTTTTTTATTTAGAATTAGTTGACGAAGAAGTTTCTTTAGGTCTACATGTACCTGAGCCATCACAGCCAGAGTCACTGTCAAAATCACTTTCGTTAGTTTTGCCACCCATATTAGGGTAATATTTGTACACACTGTCACACACACTTACTTATTCATAGCTCGTAAGTAATTTTGCTCCTTGAGTTGACACTTGATAACCAAACTGCTTCGACCACCAAAACTTATGCAAATGCAAAACATAGAAAACAATAGACACATGAAAACACAAACAGTGATACGTTACTATCACGTTGGCAGCAAAGTGAACAAGCTGCTTCACATAAGCATCGCTGCCGATGACTGGCTACAATGATAAAAGTTTTCGGACTCACACAACTTCTTCTGACTCTAAAACCACCCAACCAAAGAACAAAAATGTCACCCCATAGATTCCACCAATCATAAAATAACTTTAAAAACCCCACAAATCGCCCGGGATTCCCCAATTCTGAAATGAAAATTTGGTGAGAACGATCGACAAGCATCCAGTGTTACCATCAGCTGCCGGACACGTGATAGCAGCATGCTACACTAGTCGTCATTTGTCTGTGGTGTGTTTCAAGGTTATACAAGTGGTGGATTGGAAACCCCTTTCCCCTCATGCCTACATTCATAGCTCAGCGTTGTCAACTTATCAGAGGGTGAGAACAGGTCTGCTTGATAAGTTTCCTATGCGGCGTACCAATACGCAACACTAAAATGACACCTTGAAACACATATCTTCCTGAATCCGACTATAGGCATGAGCCACCTGCCAAACCTTAAAATAAAATAATATAGAATATCAAGTAGCAACAAACAGCCAAAAGACTACACCATACTCTTTCGTTAATCTTGGTAGTTGGCACTTATTTATATGGTGTACTTCAAATACGGGACATTACATTGCCCCGTATGAGTTCAATACGGGACACAAAATAAGCAGGTGAAATACGAGACATCCTGTATAATGCGGGACGTTTGGTAACCTTACTACCAAGTGATCTTGGTCAAAATCGGTGTATGCGTAGTGTCAGCAGTTGTGTGTTCAGCACTGCTCTAACAGGTCTTAATTCACATTATTCTAGTTTTTTTTAAATCTTTTATTCTCTGTGTCATATTTTAAGTAAGCATAATTTTATGTATTCAACATGATGGTTAAATAAATTTTATACCATGAAAACTATTTGAATAAATAATTTAAAACTCAAAGATAAAATCAAGCCTTGAAACATTTTCCCCTAAACTCCACATGCAAAGCTGCTTGCCCAGCTCCTGAACCCACCAACTGCCACTGGAAAAGTAATTAATTGCCTTTTTAAGTCAATAGACAGTTTATAATAGTTCCTCTCTAGCTGTGAATGTAGCTAAGAACATAAGCACCAGATAAATAGTAATCAGTTTAAAATAATAATATAATATATACCAATACTTTTAAATACAAACTTTAAAAAATAGTTTTTTTCTTCTTATTTTTTAGAAACCACAAGTCTCCTATGATTGACCAAGATGGACACTTAATAATATATTGCTCCCGCAAATTAAGATTGTATCTGGAATTTTATTTCTTTGTTGGAAAACTACTTTGCTCTATAAAATAAATGGCTAAATCAAACATTTTAGGGTCCTATTTTGTAATCATTAAATAAATAATTTTAGAATGTTTCTTTTTAAAGTTTTAAGACTTTAGTAGCAAAATACCTGCCTCGGTGGAGTAGTTGGCAAACACGCTAGTTTCGTGTTGAGCTGCTGAGGTTGGGGAGCTCGAAGTTTGAATCTCAGTCGGGTGAAATGATGGGTGGTTTTTTCTAAATGGTTTTCCACTCTCCCTCCACGCAAATATGGGTTCACTTCCTCTAAATTCAACCTTCCCAATTCCTAATCCATTAAGCGTAATTGGTACTTAAGCGCATAAACTGAACGGGTAGTATGACGCGGTGCTAAATAAATTAAAAAAAAAATCACACCAGTATATAAAACATAATTATTAATTTAGGCCTATAATTAAACCTTCCAAACATATTTGATATTAACTTATTTTTTGTTAATAATCTTACAATAAATATGAAAAGTGCATTAAACTGAGAAAGAAAGAAGATTTTGCTTCATGAAGAATGTAAACATGCGAAACAAATTAATGTGCCTTTATTAATAACTATTATTATCATTATCATCATTATTATTATTATCATTATTATTATTATTATTATTATTATTATTATTATTATTATTATTATTATATATTATTATTATTATTATTATTATTTGTCCAAGGAAATGTCATAGAATAGCTAAGAATAAAATTTTGCTAATACAAATTAAGAAAATGTGATGTTATACTTGCTAGACATATTGATGTTTCCTACCTGAGTTTTGTAACAGGTGCTGTGTGATCTATTGATGACACATTGGCTGACATTACGAATAAGTGGAGTCCAACTTCAGTGTCGCTGTTTATCATGTCTTCAAATATATTATAGTGTAATTGCTCATAGTAAGTGCTTCTGGGGGTAGAAACAATCAATAGTTTGTAGATATCAGTGATTAAGGGGAGGATTAAAGAATAAATTAATAATAGTTACAAATTTACCCACATTGATTATCACAGTGTTTAAGGCATTACCCCAAAGATTGAAATTCCGGTGATGAGAAGGTTGGAGGTTAGAATCCCGGCCAGGTGAATTGAAGGTGGCTTTCATTGTTCCTTTAGTGAAAATAGTTCCTCTTTATTCTAACTTCCTTATCACTACTTATTGAGTGTATTTAAATGTGAATAGCTCGAACGAGTAGTAAAATGCTCCGTATTACCTAAGGGAAAATCCTATCCATGTAACAATTTTATAGTGGCTAAATAAAGTAGCATCAAAATTAATCAAACAAGCATGATAGTTGAATTAAAATAACAATAGTTTGTGATATATATTTTTAAATGTATAAACTTATGGTCAGGTCATGATAGCAAGCACCTTATCTGGCTATAGTTACTTTCTCATAGTCATACATTGAGACATGTGTGGTGGTTGCTACTAATGACAGATGAAAAACTGTGTGTGCGTTTGTACACACACACACACAAAATAACTTACGTGAAGTTCATTTTCACTTGAAGAGATTCCCATATTTCAACCAAATAACCGCCATACTTGGTATTTTCAGTAGTACTATAATCTTTCAATTTTGAGACAAATGGTATGTCCTGCAAATAACATATTATTGAATACTAAAATATATATTTCTCAAGTTTCATAAAAACTCAATTATATAAAATAAACTTAGATAAAAACTTTATAAAAATCATTAAATTTAGAGGCAGAGAAAGTCTTGGACTAAATGGCGGCCAAAGTGTGCAACCCCTTTGTGCCCTATTTTATTCACTTATAATCCAATATTATAAATATATACTAATATATTTATTAACAAAATAACATTGCTAATATGCAAATATACTTTTTACTACCTATTTACATAACATTTGATTTATGTCTTTAATGCATATTTACTATTTCTTATCTACATCGCATACTTTTATCATGCCTTTAATGGATGATACTATTTATTACCTCCAGAGCATCCTTTGTATGCCTTTAATGCATATATACTATTTAGTATCTCAATCACATTCTTTTCTATGCCTTCGAAGCAGAGATACTTATTATAATTTCCATAGCATCCTTTGTATACCTTTGATGCACCATACTATTTAGTATCTTCATGACACCATTTTTTATGTCTTTAATCTATGATACACTTTAATATTTTAATAGAACCCTTTGTATGCCATTTATAACTGTAGGTCTATGTGAAAGTGCAAAGTCACTTTAGTAAGTATTTGATAAAATTGCCAGAGTTGATAATAATGAGAATTCAAGTAGATAATATGGTAAATTAGGTATTAGAGAATAAAATTATCTTAAAATAAATAAGAAAGCTGTGAAAATACACTATATTAGATTATAAAAAGAATAATCGGGTATTAAATAATAGCATCAAAGCCTGATACAGGTGCCTTCCGGGGACAGTGTTTCATAATCTTTACACCCCCAAATTAGGTACCTATAAACTTGTGTCTTTTAATTTGTTTAATCTATGCTAAACTTACGATAATAAAATCAAATATTTAACAAGTTAACATAACTTTAAGGAACCGACTTGCAAACATCTTGAAAAAAGTTAGAAAAATAGATTGTGGAAAAAAAAATCTTTATTGCAACCAGTTGATAGTAATGCTCAGTTTCCTGGATCTAAGTAAACCACACTTACGACTTTCCTAACAATGTCAATGTTGCATGTTGCATACCTGTTGCACTGCCACCTTAAGATTTAGACCATTTAGGTCGGCTCTCCTGAGCCACACATTCTTGTAATCTAGAACAAGATGGCGAGTGGTTGCGGACCAAGTGCCGATATCATTCGAGAGTAGTAAAGAATTTGTTGTTGTGCGGTACCATTCAGTCAGTCTGGTGGGGCAATGAGTGCACTCTCCCTCTATCACCACCACCAACTATGCATAGTACATGTAAATGAAACTTGAGTATTTAATAAGATAATTAGTATAAATAAATACATTGATAATATAACATAGCCTAACCAGTGTTTGATTAACATTTTACATATAAAAATTAGCTATTATATGAATAAAAAATGTACAAATACTCGCTTAGTCTTATTATATATATATTCCATTCAATTAGAGAGAAAATAACTATGGTTAATTAAATAAATACCACACATTAAAGCCAGTGGTGTAGTAGTAAATTTAGCAGTGCTGGAACGCAAGGACGTAGCTACACCAAAGTTGAAGGGGGGTTTGGGGGCCAGGACCCCCCAACCACCGTAGGTGAAAAAGTCTAACAAAAATGCTTCTAGAAGCTATTTGGAGTATTTTTTAATGGTTACTAAGGCAGAAACTTACTTAGCGCACTTCCCCTAAAATTCCAATAATTTGTGTAGAGCACAGTAAATTTCATAAGAATTTATTGATTCATAGTTTTTTAAAAAAAGTTTTAACATAATATTGAGATAAAATCAATTATTAAACATAAAATTGCACAGTGTAAAACTTTACTAAAAAAAATTATTTTGAATATTTTTAACACAAGAACATTTTAATACTCGGCTCGGCATAATGAAATTTAATATTTTTCCATGAAAAGCAGTGCTGGAATGGCATTCCTGCGTGTTCCCGCTCCAATATATCCCTGATTAAAGTACTACAATATATCATTAAAACAAGTTAAAATTCATGTACTTTATTATGATATACATTTATAATAAATTTAAAAAACGCGTATTCTTAGACCCCAAATGCAAGTAACAGCATGCAAAACATAATCAAAGAGTATTAATCCATAAAATTGTAGCTCAGAGGAAAGAAAGGTAAAACAACTAATACAATTAATTGCATATCAATTTAATTTAATGATCATATTCAAAACAAAGGTGATATAATTCTGTCATTTTATTACTTATTAGTATCCAAGCCCGTCTTTGCCAGGGAGCTTGTGCTCATTTGAAATAATAAAATAGCTTCATTATATATTTAAGATAACTATAAAATAATTGAATAAAACAATAGACTAATATAGAGAAAATGGAATAAATAAGCATCATGGTTCACCAAGCTATGCTACCAGAAGTTATTTATTTTTATTATTTTGTCGCTCCTGTAAAGGCGATAATTTATCCTTCAATATTTATCTGGACTCCTATTACTTGATTTACAAACCTTTCAACTTTTATATTATCTAGCTACGGTGATACTTTTACCAATTTACAAATCTAACTTTCTAATAGTTTTGGAGAAATTTTAAGCTACTAGTGACCCTCACCTTAATCCATTTCGGTCCCCACATTCCCATTTTGAAATTTTAAGACTTATTTGGTTAACTGATATGGGGTTTTTTTACATGCATGCATAATTTAAATTTTCACCCACACAGAAAATAGTGCTCTACATTAGTTGTATCACTTTCAAGATCTTTCATTTCCATTTTTAAATTTTAAAATTCCATTTAATCAGACATCATTCGGCTATTCGAGAAGGTATATTTACTAACATGCCAAATTTCAATTTTAATCCACACTGAGAAGTTCTTTTTTCTATTGGCTTAGAAAATTTTGAGAGCCCATTTCTTGAAACCAATTTTAAAATTCTCAGTATTTTTTGATATTTTGTGTGGTTGTTTTAATGGGTTGGTTGTAAAGATTTAAGTTTTCTACAACACATAAAAATATTTTTATATATATATTTTTTTAATTCTTAGCTCTCCTTTAACATAGATCTTAATTGAAAAAAAAACTTACATACTTTTCTAGCTATTTGTGAAGTTTCTAATTCATACCATATTAACAAGTGTTTATTTCTATTATTTTGGAAATTTCTTTCCATCCCCCATTTCACTACCTCCACAACCACCCTCCCATTTTCTAATTACAAATTTTAAAAATTGTGGGCTTTTGGTGTGGTCTCTTCACCATCTTGCCAAATTTCAATATTTTATCTCATCAATAAATGGTTGATAATTTTAATTTTGGAAATTTTCAGCTCTGACCATTTTTCGTACCCCCATTTTGAATTTTAAATGTTCAATCTCTTCTGGTTGAAACTTGATAATTAATCAAATATTTTAATTTTCTACTTTATCTACCAACAAGTTTTTTTTTTTTTGAGGAAAACCTCTTTCCATTTTAGGATCCTTTTTTTTTCTAATTTAAGAACATTCAGACCTTTGTTACAGTTTAGGGTGATCCTTACACTTTCCAGAAAGTTTCAATCTTTTACCACACTGATAAGTAGTTTATTATTTTAGTTTTGGCAATTTGGACATCCCCCACACCCTCCATTACATCATCCTCCCACTTCTAAAGATAAAATAATTAACATTAATTTTGTTATTTGGAGTGTTCCCTTTA
This sequence comes from Timema bartmani, assembly GCA_902151455.1. NCBI lineage: Eukaryota > Metazoa > Arthropoda > Insecta > Phasmatodea > Timematidae > Timema > Timema bartmani. The sequence goes on from CABFWB010004004.1 coordinate 27,680, forward strand.
CATTCCTGGAAAATTTAGTTTTCTACCTCTCCCATTAAGGGTTTTTTCTAATTATAAACCTACCCCTCCCATATCTTCAATTTAGGTACCAAATGAGAGTCAGTTGATTCAAATTTTGAAAAACAAAAATTGACGGAATCTTGTTTACCGACCTTGAGAACCCCAGATATAACATTTCTTGAAAATGAGAAATAACCATTTTCGAAATTTTTAATACCGTTTAGGCATTATTTAGGGTCAGCAAACCAGAATTTAAAAAAAAAAAAAANAAAAAAAAAAAGACAGTAGAGTTGTGTTTAGTAGTGTTAGAAATCTCCAGAAATCAAATTTCAACGCGATCAGACGGACTTGATTTTTTGGCCAATAAGGTAAACATAGGCAATTTTTGGAGTCATTTCAGCTGCGGAGTATGGACATTTTACCTTCACTATTCCATCCTCACCGACAAGACCATCTGGCGAAGCTCCTCAGTATGATTTGTCTCTGTCTAAAAAAAGGCCATAGTGTACTACTTTAATGCTTTCTTTTTTTCTCAAGGTCATTAATTGAATCTCCTTCCTTTATTTGGCCATATATCATTGAGTTTGTACTTCAGAGCTGTACAGCATTTGTTTAACTAATTTTTCACATCCAGTATCTGTTCTATGTTTGCATACTGTACCAAAGTTTCATACTGTTAATAATTTTCTTCTTTGTTCAAGCCAGTCGTCACTTTCTCTCTGCAAGAATGTACAGTAAGATGTTCTAAAGCTTGACTTTCTTCTTTTGTTAATTTTAAAGAAATTAAAAATTGGTCTTTCTCTCTTTTATATTCATCTCCACTCATGTCTGGTCGCTGTTCATTGGCACCATAGTCTTGCTCCTGGTTACCTTTTTCGCAAAAAAGAAAAGAGAACAGGGGCTCTTGCTAGCTTTGGCTTTTTTCTCAGAGTACCTTCATCTTTCTCTCCCTTACTAAATCTTCCAGGGCTTCTACCGTTGATAGATTTGTGAAGTACCTAATGGGTGTTTCCCATGTTGTGTTGGACCACTGCAGCCGCAAATCTTACTTTATAGTTGTTAGCCAATGATAAATTGATTCTTTTCACGATGCCATCTGTCTGCCTGTATCTTGGCCTAGTACCAAAAATATTTGGCAGATCAGGCTAAAACTTTGTAGCTAGGGTTTTCAGAAGGTTTCCCTGACAGATTTTTGGAATTAGATATACAACCATATAATAATTAAGGGTAGTTTAGTGAAGAGAGAAAAAAAAAATCTCAAAATTCGCCCGTTTTTAAGATTTTGATTAAATTTTGTATCTAGCCATTGTTTAAGATTACGAACAAAATGGCTATTCTCGTTTTCCCATGAAAATGACTAAGGATACCTTACATCAGACAAAATTTCCAACTTCGGTCGTATCTCCACCAATATTTCTGATTCAAATTAACTTATCATGTAAATTTGTAGTACTATTAAAAGTAAAAAGCTTTTACTTGAAACCAATTTATTTAAAACCTATAGTTTCTGAACTATAAGCGTATATATTTTTTAAGGAGCACTGTGAAATTCAAATTGATTAGTATGCTCTTAGTATGTGGTTTAACAGTGTATATTATTTCATTTATGCTCTTTGGTGGTGTGTTTATGCTAAAATGTATATTATTTTCCAAATCCACAGGTTTTTTTTAGTAAATACCTTTATTTTAAGTTAAAAAAGAAAGAACACACACAAGTTGCAAATCATTGTGATCACAGCACTGTCCGTACAGAAGGGACTATAATTCAATCAATTTAAATTATTTAAAAATGACACAGCCTTAGACTATGAGTGAAGAATGACCCTGAGCACGGTACGGACAAATCCTGGATTGCTCAGTGGTAAGAACATAGGCGCGCTAAGCCAAACAACCGGGGTTTGATTCCCGTGTCCAGGTGTCATTTTAAATAACTAATTTAAATTAAATAAATCTTCGCCAAAATAATTCCAAGTATAAAATGGAATATGAACTGAACCAGTGAATACATCTGTCTTTAACCTGATAATGTATTTCTATCTTAAGGCTAACATCAGAATATTTTCTGGCTGATACAAAAAAATATGTAAAGTAAAATCTGAAAATCAAATGTTGGTAAGTTATTATAAGTATTGCGGCCAATTATGTGTATCTAAACTATCTAGATCTCTAAGCTTACCTGACTATCAAAGTTTATAGTAATTCCAGAAAGTAATGATGTGATGTTTGATTGGGGTGCAGCAAGAATGAACCATTTACAGTCTGAAAAAATTGTGCTTCTGTCATTTGATACCTGTTCAACAAAATGAAAATTATATTATTGATTGCTATTCATTTTAAGCTATTAGGCTTGTTGATGTAATGTGATTAATTAATAATGGCATGTATATTTATAAAAAAAAACATCTCAAACGAATAGTGTGTTTGTAAAAATATTATTTAAAAAAATTTAAATTGCCATCTCTCCTTTCCCTAGATCTAGGAGAGGAGCATAATGTATATTAACCAATTATGTGGGATTTTTTGAGAAGGGAAGGTTCGACCATGTGGGATCCCTTGCATATATGGTATAAAGTGACGTGGTACCAGGTGTTTTCCTTAAAAATGTCCATTATAGTTTTTATGATGTCACTAATCCAAGATGTCCGCAGTCAGTGACATAAATATATGAAATTTAATATATTACGTCTTAGATCATCCTTATCTGTTTCATTTTGGGTGTTTAAATTTTGAAAGCTATGTCAGCCTTATTGTGATAAGATAAGAGTGTTAAGGCTAGTAGGTGCACTTGTAGCATGTAACCCAAATCAAATTACATCTACAAACTGTAATCCGCAGAAAATGCTAAACTAAAATATAGGAATCCGAAGAAGATAATTAAAACTGATATATTCTGCAATAATATCATTTGTATTCTACTTACATTACGTGGATGTTCCCGGATACGATCACCATGCTTTCACCAACTGTTCTGCAAATATGGCGGAAGCGAAGGCGGGGCAGTTTCAACGGACATCTAACCTCTTGAACTCAACATTGAAAAAAGACCTGACTGTCGTTGGTTTGTAGCCACGAAACCGAGCGCGGCTGCCCTAGTGGATTTCCGTGGCAACTCTTTCTCCACTAGTCCCACTTCTCCCCCGCCCCTTCCTTCCTTTTTCCTTGTTTACTTGCCCATTTTGTTAGTCAAGAAAAGAGTATATAACGGGTGATTCCTAGGTTCACAGATTGTAGTTCATCATTGGATATCTTCGAAGGAGGAATCTCTGCTCCAGCACCTGTAGAAGATACTGCTGACCGTAATGGTTGGGTTGTGGGTGTCACTGCCTCAATGCCGAGGAAATCCTGTTTATTGATCCAAGTATTCAGCTATTTTCCAAGTCCTTCAGACTTGTTGAGTTAGTCCATATGTCTATGTTTCTTAGGAGCTTACTTTAAACTTCCTCTTCTCCATGAGTTCTATATTCCATTTTAAGTCCTTATGACTTCACAATACATCATGGCGCCATGAATGTCATACTCACTTGTTCAAATTTTGTATGGCTACAACCAGGTTGTCTAACGCCTTTATTTGAGGACCTAGCTAGGTCGGTTTCTCAAGTATTTAATGTTGGTGTATACTAAACTTGATATTTAGCCCATGCTGTGGTTTATGACAAAAATGTACTATTGAGTGCTTTGGCAGTACCCATTGGGAAAGGACCAGCCATAGTACTATTTAATGGTAGACCCTTGATTGATAGCCACCTGCTAATGCAATGGACAGTCTGTCCTCATACCATTTTTTATGTAGCCTCTCTATGAGACATTTCTAAATTACAGGTCAAGCCTGCTAACCAGGCAGAGTTTAGGTTAGTAACTCTAAAATTATAGGATCTATTGTTACATCTTTATTTGTAGTTAATTCACCATGCTTTTTATTTAGACCCTTCTGGTGGAAGTCAGGCGTTAGCCCGGCTGTGTTGGAATCCAATACTCTCTGTCTACGTAACATCCTTTTGAATGTTGCCGTGTCATCTTGGACATGTTATTCTCCCGTGTTACGGGTAGTTCCTATGGTTCTGGAGTTGTTAAATCCTTTCATAACTATTGTAACCCCATATCACCTTTTTATGTTAATTGTATAATAAATCTATTTTTGTTAGCTATTCAATTCTCTTACTCTTATGAAATATGTGCCTATCTCAAACTTATATATATTCCTTGTAACTAAGATACCGTAACCTCCTCTTTAAATTAGAGTAAAGGGGAGAGTTTGGGTCACACTAAAGACGAGGTAAGTTGGCTAAGTGCGGCACAATGCTATGTCCCATTTTTCATGGATTTCTGCCATTTTATTTCATGTCATGTATTAACTGATTTATTATTCGTTAAGGGGCCGGTCAACACTCGTTCACCCATAAAAACACGGTATTACAAAATAAAAGATTGTGACAAAACCGTTCTATGGATTTGAAATCAGGTTTTCACCAATGAAAAGGAATTTATATTATCTAGAATGAAGATTCTGTATAACTTTTAATAATCATATTAATTAAATTATACAATGAAAACTATCACATTTTCAGCCTCACACTATTTTGCTTATATTGACTTCATTAAGTTAAATATTCAAAATTAAATTTTACTATATAAGGCAATACTATTTTTACTTCAATTTTCCTAGATTAGAATTTTTATTTAGTGTTCTATTACTTTTTATCTATTTTTTAAAATGAATAATTACTTTCACAAGATTAAAATGGATGTAAGTATTAATGTTGGAAAAAAAAGAAATCACAAGGTTCGATAATATTTTTCTCCTTGTTTTAGCTATTTATTTATAATTTATTAGTTTGATACTTAGCTTTAAAAGGTTATTTATAACATTAAAATTTGAAATAGTTTGGTCCCCATAGTGTAACACTACTTATATGAATACCGGGAACTATGTGTACCATTTAGCAATTTACTAGTGTCTTCCATTTACAGCGTTGCCACGATCATTTTAGAAGTGATGAGAAAAACCATTTATTCCAATATTGTGAAGCTTTAAAATTATGTTCCCATTATTTTAAATCAGAAATAGGAATCAACGTAATCACCTGAGAGTGGTAGGCGCGCAATTTAAGCACCAATATTTAATTTGAAAATTGAAAAATGACACCTGGACACGGGAATCGAACCCGGGACCTCTCGATTCCCGTGTCCAGGTGTCATTTTTCAATTTTCAGAATATGATATCTAGTGGAGTAATTCCCTACTAATAAGCATAAATAATAGCTCTGGCTATTAATTCTTAACCAATATTTAAGGCGCTAGAGTACTCAAACAGAAATCCACAAACCTCTTGTAATTTTAAAACATTTATGAGCTGAGATATTCTTGTGTGTGTGTGTGTGTGTGTGTGTGTGTGTATATATACACACATGCATGCACGAAAGCTGGATTGTGAGACCAGTGCACTTATTGTTCCTTTCCTCTCTCTTTGCTTAGTTCAACTTACACCCCTTTTGAAAGGTAGTAGGTATTGTAGTTTAGGTTGAGGCCTAAAGTTGACAGGAACAGGAAAATACTTATTGATTCAAATGAATTTTTAAAATGTATTCGTTGCGCGTGGTGGGCACATAAATGAATATTAATTTTTTAACTAATTGAAAATGTTTTTATATTTTCCAAGCACCTCGTCTTACTAACTTTTCACATTGAATAAATAGTTAATATTTTTTTATTCAAAAACAAATTAGTGTATAATCCAAACCGGAAAATGTGGATGAACATTAGTTAGTAATATTAAATCTATATAATTGAATACAAACCTATTTTTGTTTTTAAACTATCTAATTTTACTGAACTTAACATTTTTTAGAATAATATTTATTACAAATATTAGTCTTTTTACTTTTTCATAGGCTAAAGAATTTTAGGCCTCAAGATTATGATGGATCTAATGTTGTATGTGGTTCCAAACTGAAAAAAAGTGGAACTTACATATATATCTTTATCCATTGGACTTGTAAAACTTTTGAGGCATAGTAATAAAAAAATATACAAATGGTTTTACAAAGTAAAACTAATAAAACTTGATCAATTTACATATGCAAATTTTAGATTAGTTAAGCAAATACAAGCTTGAGTTGTGAAGACAGTTTTAGAGATGATCATAAAGTATACATAGAGCCTCTATCTTTGGATAAAAATATTTTACATTATATAATATTATAAGCAGCACCCAGAAATAAAAAAAAGTATACATTATACAATCAGCCCTAAGAAAAGATACTTACTAATATGAAAAGCTATTTGGGATACACATTACATGGACAGAAATATATTTTTAAAGAAAAAAAAATATTTTTGTAAATAGTGTGGAGACAATAACACAATATATTGTGCCAAAAAAAAACATGAATGGCCAACATGAATTATTCAATATGAAATTACTTCTTTTAACACTGTGTTTTGCTAATCATTCGGATTATACACTTATTTACTAACTACACTAATGGTTTTAGGGTTTAGGAAGGTTATATTTATAGGAAGTGTACCCACATTTACGAGGAGGAAAAGTGGGAAACCATTTTGGAAAAACTCTTCAGTACACTCGACAGAGATACTAACCTCTGTTTCCCCGTCATTGTCAGTCTAGTCTACTGCGAGAGTAGTGTATTAGACCATGCAGCCACAGAAGTGGGTGACATGAAATTAAATGTATCACTAAAATATTTCACCAATAGTAACTTCCATTATCTTTTTTCACTACAGGTAAGCAATTAAAATAAAATAAACTTAGCAATGAAATTAAATTAAATACATGATATAGTAGAGTAAATAAATGGTACGACACAATCGCACAAACTCTCTCATATTGTTTAAGTATTATAGCTTATAAGATAATTTCCAAAATTTTCAAAAATAGGTATTAAGTAAACTCACAATAAGCACTCTTTATTAATAAATTTTAAACCAAATTGTTCAAATATGGCTATTTAACAAAATTTAAACTCACAAAAATAAATTATTTGTAAACTACCCTAAAATTATTTATCAAGTTATTATGAAAAACTAATAATTTGAATTCAATCTTCAAAATCAATTTTTAAAAAAATAAAATTTTATATCATTCATCGTAGCTAAATAACCCTTAAATTAATTTATGTTAGATAAATAAAGATACATTAATATTGATAATGCAAAATAGTCCTCCATTTTCAGTTTTTGAACCAAATCATTAGAGCCATTTAAAAAAAATCTAACATTACAAAACTCAGTAATTAGTTAACTATTACTAAATTATTATTTTTTTAGAAAAACGAATATATTACAAAACTCAGTAATTAGTTAACTATTACTAAATAATTATTTTTTTAGAAAAACGAATATATATATATATATATATATAACTATTTATAATGCAAAAAGCTTAACAACTACCCAATTTTAACCAAATTACTAAAGCCATTTTTTAAAATATTAATATTTAAAAAAAAAGTCATCAGTAAACTATTAGCGGAATTTCTCCCCCAAAACAAGTATACATCTTTATATGTCATCCTCATGAGTAATAAGGTGAACTGGATAGGACTAGCTCAAGATAAGAATAGGTGGCATACTTTAGTAAGTGTGGCAATGAACTCTCGAGTTCCTAATATCATAGACTAAGTAAGTATTAGAAAGAAATAAACATTACTTAGTTATATTTAAAAAAATTATATTATCAGGATTAAAATAGTATTGTTTATTTTGCTATTCAATAGCAAAAAGGTTAGTAACCCGAACGGAAAATAAGACTCGGTGATAAAAAGAATACCAAAATGAAAAGTTTATCAATAAAGTATTTTATATGAAATATGAGTAGTATTTTGTTCTCATTCACATATAACACTGGTTTAAATAATAATTGTGAAGTATTTTCAATTCTTTTAGCATTCTTTCACTTTAGTTTTTAATCCTGTCTTTGACAGACCTATATCAATATTACCCAACCTAACAAAACATAATCTACAATTTGTAGATACATGAAAGGTTAGACATCACTCTCGCAAGAGACTGGACTTAAGTTTACGAGGCGATCGGGGTTTGAATTCCAGTCATAACTTCTTTCATACTTTTATAAATGTCTTATGTACTTTAATTTATTCATTACTTACTGTTGATATAGTTGATAGCTTATATATTCGAGTGACCCAAGATGTTACAAAGACATATTCCCTGGCCTAAGCACCAATTTTGTAATCTAAGCGTAGGTCTATATCTCCCCCCTACCCCCTGCCCACCATGTCTTAAGACCTGTCTGGGCTATACACACTTGTATTTAATACTCAAAGGGTGTGTAAAGATGGTGAAGGTATAGTTTAGAGAAGATAGTGTACTTATATTTGTGTGGAGGAAGAGTGATAATCCGTTCAGGAAAAGACACTCATTAAATCCTTCTGGGATTTGAATGCGGACCTTGCTGTAGACAGCAAATCAGATTAGAGGAAGTTGACGTTCAGTCTGCGTACCCAATGATGTGTATGATAAGTCCCACTATAGCATTTTTTAAACTATTTTAAATTTAACCAATATGTATTTTCAGATGACATTCTGATGGAGCGATTGTGTAGGGATAGAAAAGTTACGAAATAACAGGGATTTAAACCCTGGTCATTAAGCTCTACTCACTAACTTCTGTATTTATTGAACTATCCGGGATCTCCTTGTCAGTTCTATAACCCAAATAAACGTCTAAGCATACTGGTGTAGATAAATACATTAAATACCAACATTGGTTAAAAGTAGACCCTAATTATTCAGTAAATAATAATATAGGTATCGGATGACCTGGCAGTCTAGGGGTAAGGTGTCGGACTTCTGTGCTAGGGTCCGGGGTTCAATCCTCGGTCCCGGCACAGATTTATCTGATTGCCAAACCCTTCCTTCACCTCTGACAAGACGTGTATTAATCACAACTTGTGAATGTGTGGGATGCCAGGCCTCCACCGTGGTTCGGATCTCACGTTAAACTGTAGGTCCTCCATTTCATCTCACAATCACCCTACCACATTAGCGTAAGAGTGTATAACCTGAACAGGTATTAAGATGCGGTACTAATAATAATAATATAGGTATTTCATTAGTACAATTTGTGATTTTGATTGTGTTTGCATTATACTAATATTACCAATGTAAAGTTATTTTTCATTATGTGTCATAAGTAGTATTTTAGTAATGATAAAATTAAAATATTTATATAATTATTGATTCAATAAAATGTTGTTTTAGAATAAATCAGCATTAGACTACTATATCATGTTTTAATATAAAAATGTATGCATACTAAATTGTATTTACTATTAGATATTAGATTTATTATTGATTTAAATATTAATTTTGTAATTTAATGCATATTCACAGTTCTGGCATGGTATAGTTTTGAGGAAACTTTAGGCTATCACTCTATTATATATTTATTCTTAGCACCACCTCTTATCAATTTTCGTATTGTGTATAGCCACTAGTCTTATCTATACCCATTTAGATGCACTAATAGGGTGTAGGAAATAGTAAGGTAAAATAGAGAGACATTGTAACACCTACCCTGTATTCTACCTTGTATTGTAACAGGTTTGTGTAGCTCAGACGGGCCTACAAACCCCCAACGAACCTACCACAGTGAGTTCGTGAGAGGTTCGTTCCGATCCAACTGAGTCGGTTCTTGGAATGAACAAAAAGAGATTATCATTTCTACCTGGGACGTCTTTTTGTGAGTTCGGCTATGTGGTACATACCTACAAACCTACTACAAACATGGCAAACTGGACAGAGGAAACTTCGTTGCAGTTGCTTGAGATTTATAAAACTAATACCGTTCTGTGGGATCCGAAAGACAATAATTATTACTAAAAAAACATAAAAGAAGATGCATGGAAAGAAATTGCTTCTTTAGTAGGTCAATCAGAAGAAGCATGCAAGACAAGGGTAGTCAGTTTATTGGCGTACTGCAGAAAGGAGAAAAGCAAAGAGAAGAATTCAAAAAGCACAGGAAAAGTTAAGTTTTTATTTGTAAATAATCTGAAGTATTGATTATTTATTACTAAACATATTACTCTAAACATATTACTGAATATACTAGATACTGTATAAGCACTGAGCAAATTACTGCCCACAGGAGCATTGAGAATGTGTTCCCTTTTTAGAGATTTTTGGTATTATTTTGTTCAACAAGGTTTCAAAATCTGTAGGAGACATTCTGACAAAGTTTTTATACTGTCCACTAATGTACTGGGACTTCAGATCTAACAGTAGTTCCGAACCGGCCCTTTTTTATATAGCTCAATGCGTCACCATCGTCTTTTTTTGTTTTTACTTAAATTTGCTATAATTAATATGGTGCCACTAGCCATAATCATCGCTAACGTCTCCTTGTGGGAAAACATGTGCGACTAGCACCCTCACAAATTTGCCACTGAACTGTGTATCACTGCTGAATGTTCGTGAAACAGGTCAGATCCCTGGAGAAGGTAGAATACAGGATAGGTTCGTCAGATGTACATGCACGGGTTTGTTCCATGTCCCAACTGATGCGCATCTATTACAAGGTAGAATACAGAGTAGGTTCGTCAGATGTACATGCACAGGTTTGTTCCATGTCCCAACTGAAGAGCATTTATTACAAGGTAGAATACAGGGTAGGTTCGTCAGATGTACATGCACAGGTTTGTTCCATGTCCCAACTGACGCGCATCTATTACAAGGTAGAATACAGAGTAGGTTCGTCAGATGTATACACACCTCTAGGTATTCTCCCCTAATAGCCCTCGTCAAGGCTATGTACAAGTTTAGACTCTACCCCCCTTAAATACAGAGGTGATTGCTACCTGTGATAAAGGTTTCAAAGGATAGCTTTGTTTTGTTTGCTTGCTAACTCAGTCTCATTCTTTGGATGGATGAAGGGAAGAGGGGTGGGCTCTAAAGTGCTGATAGTTCTGGCAACACTGTGGGCTGACTGAGCCGCCGAAGACAAAGTATAACTCAATTGGTTTCTTCTGATACCATAAATTAGGGGCTGGCACTGATGCGGCTCTTCACTTCCAATGACCACTGACCAGGCCCTTAATGGCATCACTCGCAATTACAAATGAAAGACTGAAAGAACTAAATATCTTACAGATTTTTCTATTGTAACCCAATATTGACACATATAGCTGTTAAAATTAGTACTTTGAAAACATTTTATTTGTTTTTGTAACCCTAATACTTAATCAAATGGTTTTACTCATCAATGTTTGCCTTAATCTTAACTCTAATAAAACTCCAACTATAAAAGCTATGTGGTTGAGACTATGCTGCTTTACATAAGATCTGTGAGAACCGGTAACTGCCAGCTACATTTAGCTGCATTGGAAGATTTTGTGAAATACTTTTTTGCTCTTTATTTAAGAAACTATAAAAGTGTGATTGCATGGCATTTAGCTGAAATAAAACAGCTAGAAAAAACAGATCCTGATCTGTGGGCATAATTAATGAAAGGGAACTGGATTATTAACAAGAGTACGTTACCATTTTGTATTTTGGGTAATGATGAGGCTCTGGAGCACGAAAATAGAGCAGTGAAAGTATTAAGTGGTCTGGTAAATATTGCCAAAAAAAAGGCATCGACAAGGGTTTTTTCACACCTCTCCTGAACTGTCCCGGCTAACCCAGAAGCAAGGAAACTGGTAGGAATGACACAATATGTTTGTTTTAATCATTATCAACTTACAACATCAAAGTCAAAATGGCACATTAGTGAAGTGCAGGTAGTCTAAAACACCATAATAAATCCAATGGATCCTATGTCATAAGTTGGCCTGCTCCTAATCAATCTCAGTTCAAAACCAGTATCCAGGGAAGAAATTCGGAAGGATGCACCAAGAAAGCCAATATTTGGGATGGAATTGTATAGCACCTTCAAAGTGAGTGAATTGAGTCTGACAAAACAAATTTCTGGAGGAAAATAAAACAAGTTAAATTAAATTGGTGTAAAACAGCTTTCAAGAGAGCTCCAACCAAAGTAGCTGAAACCATAATTCAACTAAAAGCGGATTAATTTTTGTTCACCCGTTTGCTAGTTGCTCCAAGAAGTCGACCAGATATCAATATAAAGGAGTTTCTGGACACTTATGAGTTTTCTGTAGTTACTTGTTCAATGTTCACTTTAGATGGCACGCAAATTTATAAAACTACTAGAAGATCAAGCCACTGCTACTTGTGAATCTGAAGAAGACATAACTGATACCGTACCTTACAACCACCCACAAAGAAACTATATGACTAAATCGTTCATTGGTAGTAAACACATCTAAAAGACTTACTCTAGCAGTTCTTGACGGTATGGCAGAAGTAAAGGCCATGAAAAAGCCAGCATATGTTATAACATGTAATGACCTGGCCGTTGAATTTAACAAGAAGCTGGACTATCCACTATCAAAGTATGATGAAATTCACTTGGTCTTTGATACTTACTAAGACGACTCACTTAAATTTGTCATACATGAGAAAAGAGCTGGCAAAGCGCAAGCAATCCAGTTCAATGTCACTGATAGAACCTACAATGGAAAGATATAATTGAAGATGCGATCGCATGTTAGAATAAAATATGACTTAGCAGCTTACCTATCTGAGAAATCAATACACTATGCAACTAGAACAGAGCGAAATGGCCATGTATTCAGACGGTAATGTAATAGGTGAATTTAAAAGTGATCATGAAGAAGCAGACACAAAAATAATTTTGCATTCCCTATTTTCCTGTCATCGTGGTGCCACCCAACTGCACATTCACTCACCAGATACAGATGTATTCATCCTTTCTTTGTGGTGGTCCAAACACTTTCCACAGGATATTATGGTTGTAACCGGAGAATGATCAACCTCAACTAAGTTACTGAATCTCTGAGCCCCAAAAAAACTTCAGCCTTACTTGATCTACACACATTGTCCGGATGTGACACCACAGGATCATTAGCAAAGAAAGCAAAAACCTTTTTCTGGAAAGTCTTCAATACAGCTGAGGATAAGGTTCTTGAAGCGCTTAGCAAACTTGAAAGCTCGAAAAGCTTTCTTGATGATGAGAGACCTTTGATAGAAAAGTTCATATGTTAAGTTGATGTCCCTTGTACAGAAATATCTGATATTGGAGAGCGTAGGTGGTGGATGTTAAAAAAAAAGAAAAAAAGAAGAGAATAAGGAAGAAAATTTCCACCTATTAGAGCTTCTCTATCACCATATATTAGTAGAGTTCACTATCAAACCACAGAATAATCTCGTGCTGACCAACCATAGCCGGATTTGCCTTCACCATCAAACTTTGGATGGGAATTTAAAGAGAAAATCAACCACTATGCTCATGTTATGTGAGTACTGCCATGAGCACCACAGATAATTCAACTTATTAGGTGCTCTTGTATTAAAGGAAGGTGTGCTCCCCCATGCAAATGTCTTTCTCAAAATCTTAAGTGCACTGAACTGTGTGTGTGTAGAAGAGAGAAAGATGTATGTGACAATCATGATGAATTAATTTTTTTAATTAATTTTAGCACCGCGTCTTACTACCCGTTAGGGTTATACGCTTAAGTACTAATTACACTAATGAATTAGGAATTGGGAAGATTGAATTTAGAGGAAGTGAACCAGCATTTGCGTGGAGGGAGAGTGGAAAACCATTTAGGAAAAACCACCCCCAGTTCACCCGACCGAGATTCGAACCTCAATCTCCCCGTCCTCGGTGGTCTGGCTAAACACGACTGGCGCGTTAGCCAACTACGCCACTGAGGCGGTTAATCATGATGAAGAAAATAATAATGAAGATTTCCTAGAGGATTTTGATGATGGTTTGTTGTAAATTAGATAATATTCTATCATTGTATAATTTAAATGTATTTTTATCAGTAACAGGTTTTTTTTATTATGAAGCAGTTGTAAGTGAACTAAGTAAGGGCAGTATTTATAAGTGCAGAATTTAAAGATAGCTATTTAATAAACGGCACAATATCAAAAATATATACTGAAACAAAATATGGACATCATTCTTATTCATCTATCTATGCCATTAGGTGGCTGCAATTTTGTTTTGTCATGTCCACCATTAAAATAATTTCAGTGACACTTACCAGTACATACAATGTTAGTAAACAAATTATTTATCATATGCAGTATGTGCATGAAAATATTAAGAAAAAATTTCATGAACGTTACTTATAAACAAAGTTAAAAGAAGTAAATTAGTAGGCTATACTTTTTTTTCCACTATTTACTATTATTGGCGTAAACTATACCTTGATGTTCTTATGAATGGACATTTGGAACACCTTTTAGAAAACACTAATTGTATTTGCTGTCAACATTGATAACAGGTTACCATCTTACAAGAGTTAATTTATACGTATGGCCTATATATCAAAAGTGACAGAGCCGACAGATCACATGACAATGTATGAAAACATGAAAGTAGATTGAGTAACATTTTTCAGCTGTCAGATATGTCAATTTGTAAGGAAATCGGGGTATAGCTTAGCTAACTAAGTAAACAAAATATGAGGGATGATTTTTGAGTAAATGTATCAGATGGTAAACTATGATGAATTAAAAACTAGCTAGGTTAGGATGAAAACCAGCACACTATAAAGGTGTTTTATATATTCTATAATCCGATACCGGTTTTCCCAATACTCTTATCAAGCTGCTTTTAACATGTGACTGACCCAGTAGGGTTCCAAAAATATCCCAAAGCCCTGCTCAGATAAGCAATGATTGATTGGCAGTGGTACAGGGGAGGTTCTCATCTAGTCCCCTGTAGAGAAATATGTTTGCACATATCTCTAGAAACATTTGTAGGTTTATTTTTTAAAATTTAATTTGTGTGTACTAATTCATTTTTTTCTTTTTTTATATTTAGTGAAATGTGAAAACTCCGCCATTTTAAGTATGGTTAAAATCATGGTGTGATCTATGTTGTCATTATATGATTTAATTTATTCCTGTGCTTCCATTCTGGAAGCATTCAAACATGCATTCAAGCAAAGACAATAATAAAATAAAGTGGTTAGCACATATGTTGTAGTTACTTGATAAATATGTTAATGATTGTGTTTACATACCTGTTTCAGGAAAGAAATAGTGACATGATCCAATGTAACCACAATATAATCATCATTGTGTGCAGAATGTTTGTTTTGGCATAGCGATGGTGAATCATCAGGCAGAGTTTTAAACCCGACTTGAACACGCCTTTCAGAGAATGTTTGGATGATTTGTGCAAGCAGAGCCATATCACGAAGATCTGAAGAGAAAAAAGTGTTTATGTATTTATAGGTCTAAGGCTAATATCTGGGACAGGGTTTTTCTCAGAATTATGCCATTCCATCTCTTATGATAGGCCTAGGTTGTCTCTTCTCAGTCTTGTCTGGCCAGCTCTTATTTCTAAATAACCCTACAAGACTAAACAAGAGCTGAGAACCTTTTTGAGCGTGCCCTTTCAATATACAGTGTTGATAATGTTTTGATAAATTATTTTGTGGCACCATATTAATTTTGAATATAAAAATGGACTAATGAATTATTTCATCATCTTTACTTGTTATATTATTTTTTATATTATAGCTTTTACATAATATATTTTAATAAATTTGTTGTAATTATATATTATTATGTTATTGCAAATTTTTTTGATGAATAAAAACATTTTAGAAATTTGTATACCATTTATAATAAGTACTTCAAGTACTTCACAAGGGAGCAAATTAATAAAGGACCAATAATTAGTTTTCAATAAAGTTTTGTTGAAAGAAGAACATCTTCTCACATGCCATACATTGGACACACGTTTTTGTCAACTCTGGCCTAGACTTATCAGTTTCATTCATTTCAGGCTTCATAGAATAATTTGGATTTAAAAAAGTAGGAAAAGTAGGACATTTTGATGAAAAAGTAGGACAAGTTAAAAACACTATATTCACCTCATAGTGCCAAAATAAAATAAATAATCAAGAACACTATTTTTATGTTATTGGGCCTGTAGCAAAAATAGGAAAAAGTATTTTATAAAAGAAGAAAAAAAGGAGTGCTCAACTATCATCAACTCCTTGCAATCCTACTTTTATACCCCCTCCCCCCTTTTTTTAGTATGGTATTTATTTTACTTTATCATTTCATTACATATCCTAATTTGTAAATAATGATAGTGAAACAAAATAGTAATAATAATGTGTTCATTATCATCAAAAAATTATATAGGTTAAAATAAAATGTCTTCCACCTTAAAATTAAATTTATTTAAAAAATAATCAGTGAAACATCATAATAAAAAATATCCTTTTTTTTACCCATTCAGGTTATATGCAAAAAAAAAAAAATTAATCACTCTTTCAGTTGTTTTTGGGTTTTTTTGATTTGTATTGATTTGCAGAAAAGTAGTCCAACATTGTTTATTATTATTATTATTATTATTATTAGCACCGCGTCTTACTACCCGTTCGGGTTATACGCACTTACGCTAATGTGAAATGGTAGGGTGATTGTGAGATGAAATGGAGGACCTACAGTTTAACGTGGAATCCGAACCACGGTGGAGGCCTGGCATTCCTCACATTCACAAGTTGTGATTAATACACGTCTTGTCAGAGGTGAAGGAAGGGTTTGGCAATCAGATAAATCTGTGCTAGGACCAAGGATTGAACCCCGAACCCTCAGCACAGAGGTCTGACACCTTACCCCTAGACCACCAGGTCACCTCCAACATTGTTGTCTTCCTCTTTTGAATTTGCTTTTGTTTGTTTCTTATTTTCTCAAAAACATAGTCACTTTCTTCCAATTTTTTGCCAGGAGCTTCTAGCGTAGTTTGAGCTATTTGCAAACCTTTCCGATCATTGGTTTTCATTGCATTATTAATCCTGTCATTAGCTTCTACCACTAATGACTTGTAAAATTGAACTACTTCTTTAGCTTCTGATTCTTGCTTTTCTAACACGTTCTCTTTTTGTATTGCCTCTTTAGCTTCCTACAGTTTCTTTTCCAAAACTTTCCTATTTGCTTGAAACTCTTCACTTTGGTTTTTTATTTTCTCTTTACCTTCTTGCTCTTGTTTCTTCCATTCAGCCTCGATTCTCTTCTCTTCTTCAAGTCTAGCCAAGTACAACTTAAGGGCCCCATGTCCTTTCTTGATGAAATTCTTCGTGAATGATACTGTGTTGCACTGATAGTTGTAATGTTTAAGACCATCTTTGGTAGATTGCATGTCTCTGATGGATGCCTCTGAGAGACAGGTCCTGTTGTCGATAAGATACACTGTACAAGTTTCAGGCCTACAATTCAAATTTATTTAAACAGCGTGACACATTATGATGTGAAATTTTGTTTTGCTAACCTACCAACAAAAAAGAAGATCCACACTTCAACATCTACAAACCAAACGGTTTCATTCTTCTGGAGGTTAAAAAGTAGGAAAAGTATGAGTTTTTCCTCAAAAGTAGGACTAAATGAGCAGTCATTTTCTTATTTTAATTCAACATATATTGTGCTATTATTCCCTATCTTTTTACTTCTAAACTGCTCTCCAGTTTGGATTTATCTCTAAAAAAAATTTTAGCACCGCGTTTTATTACCCGTTTAGGTTATATGCTTATGTACTAAATACATTAGTGATCTCAGGGATTAGGAAGGGTATATTTAGAGGAAGTGTACTTACATTTGCATAGAGGAAAAGTGGAAAACCATTTTGGAAAAAACACCCTCAGTACACCCGACCAAGATTTGAACTTCGATCGCCCTGTCATCGGCAGTCTAATCTACTACGAGAGTAGTGCTTTAGACCATGTGGCCACAGAAGTAGGACAAAATATTATTTATAAAATAATAAAAATGAAAAATGGTGTCACTAGCGGGATGCGACATTGGGTGGAGAGCGGGTCGCACCAGGTGACAACTGTAGTGACATTACAGACAATGAAGAGTTAGTAAACTCTTTAGTAATAAAATATTAAGTCTAGCTTAACAATAATTTATAAACACTTATACCATTCAAGTACTCGAAAATGAAAAATTGTGAGATAGTGTAACCAGAATAGTTATCCTATATCACTCCAGATTATCTCAACATTAGTTATCTTGTGTAAAATTTTATTTCATTTTATGTCATATTCATTGATAGATGTGTAAAAAAAATTGAGGTGGTAATATATTTTATCTACATGGCAAAATAATATATATTTTATATACATACTTTTTATCTGAAGAGGGTTGTATATCAATACAATATTACAGAGTGGCCACCCAAAGTATAGATCTTGTAGAAAAATAAACATATTTGAAACTTTTATCTGGACTCGTTGCTGATCACTTTCTTGCATATTTTTTCCTGCTTTGATTGTTCTAACTAATACACAAAGTAGTGGTAGTATCTTAAGAAAACACAAATATTGTTTTGCTTTCATTATTAGAATTTAACAAACCTGTGGAATCGGAAGAAATATTTTTAATGTATGTATTAATCAGATGTTAGTTTCTGAATATTGCAATTTGAATTTTTAAAACTCAATACCTATAGCTTTTAAAAATTTGACAATTTAGTTCATGTTATAAAATTTAATATCCTAGATTTATTAATGAAGTGCTCCATGATGTTATTTATGTGTGGTACTCAATCCAACATCATCTACATTTGTTTCCCTTTGATTTTTCTCTAATAACAGCATCTCATAAGAACAAAAATCATTCAGTAGTCACTTCTCAAATAGGTACATGATGCTTATCTTGCCACATTCGTGTTGGACCTGTTCACTTTCCACGGCAAAATATGAACAATGTATACAATTTCTTCCACTTATTTTATATTGATTAATGTTGTTTCCCAACAGTATATGTTTTTCCTCTTTGAAAACCTACACCATTATGAGAAACTGTAATTATTGTAGATGATGCTGTTTATTGGGTCAACTTTAAAATTGTCTATAGTAGAAATACTTGAAAACTTAAATTCATTCAAAATGCTTTATAAAGAGTGTGACAAACGTTGGTCCCCGTATTTATAGTTGGATTAAAGTTTTAAAGAAACTTGGTGTGTGGGCATGATTGAAGAGGCATTTTGCTCCAGAAAATATCCAATCACATCCAAGAGACTATTTAAACAGAGCTGGGTCCAAATTTAATCTTCCTAATGTGCAAAATGAAACAAGTTATGAGTAGTTTAAAAAACAGAGCATGATGAGGATTCACTTAACACAAAATAAAACTAGCAGCAAAGCACAAACCATAAATTTGAACCATTTGCAAACCAATTGTTCACTTATAAGGAATACAGTCTGTTAAGGCTGATTAAGCTCCAAGTAGTTGCGAAAAACGCTTAAGAGAACTAAAAAATAAAATGTTAGAAGAGGAAAATATTAGTGTTTGCAAGACCTGAACAAACTACATCAAAGAATTTATACCATAAACAAACAAATGAAGTACTAAATAGACATGTTAACATTGCTCCTAACATGATTGGCTGACAGGAACATGTGATAGCCTACACTCCATGTAACATAACTGTTTTCTCCTGGACAACTTTTATATTAAGTGAATGTTACTGGTGTGTATTAATAGCAGCCATTTAAAAACATGAGAACCTTAACATTATTTTAGAGTTAAGTATAATGAGATTTCACCATGAATGCTCATTGAAATAAAGATAAATTTGGTAACTGTGCTAGATGTTCAGAATCTAAACAGTTTTGACTATAAATTAATATAAATTAATGTACTTATTAATGGTATTTTAATATAGTGTATTAATATAATGAATATAACAGTATTGATTAAAACAAATACATTTTTTAATTGATAATTAAATCATAGCAATATTCAGTCAACATCTGGTTCAAGATTTTTGACATATGCTATGTTTATAATTTCACTGAACTATTACTTAGGAAATACTTTATTAATCAAGGAAAATAAGCTTTACTTAACTGTTGGTTTCTAGTTGACTTTCTAGAAAGTTTTAATTAAAAGTGATTTTGGAATGTGAATGAAAACATTAATGGAAGTGATGTAATTAAGTGTGAGTCAACTCTGAAATTGAATATACTTTTACAAAGTTTCAAAGTACCGGTTAAAATAGGTTTGTTAACTTATACAATTAGGAAGGAGGGAGGCTAATGTGTGGACACTTACTTGGAAATACTGTGTACGGTACACATAAATAAAACAAGGCTCTATCTGACATTTTATACACATTTGGAGATTTTATTTAATTTTCCCTAAAGTTACCAAGTTGGCCTAGAGAAAATCAAATACATAATTAATAGTACTTACTTTTTTTTTAATTTAAGGTAGTGGTTATCAAAGGGGCGTTGCAAAAATACAGGGAATTTATAATTTAAGAATATAGCACCAAACAAATATTATAATTTCTGTTAATATTAATGTAATGCTTCTTCAATCAATTTTAATTGCAAAAGAGTGTTTTTGTTTTAAGTGTGTCCTCTAAAGGGTTTTCTAACTCCAGCTCATGACATTTCTTACTAAGGATGCTACCTCAGTAAAATGATCGAGAAACACTGATCTAAGAAACAAAGATGTAATTAACTTGTTAGTAATGCATTAGCTAAACTAATATATTATATTAGTTGATTATTCTAAATACCATATTTACTTGTATTAAGACTTGGGAGGCCGGGTCATCTTATATTTGCCTACAAATAAAATAAACACCTCAGATAATGTTTGTAAGTTTAGTAAAGTATTCTACCAGGATTCTACTTTTTATTTCATCCTTATTCCATTTAAAAAAGAATAGCAATTCAATAATAAAACCCACTAACCCCATTTAAGCTGTAGTCTCAAACCTTTTTTTCAGAAAGTTTGTTGATGAGAGGTAAAACACAATACAATAAAACTAGTTCAGTCATAGTAACTGAAGCCTTTTCTCCCAGTTAAAAAGTGGTGTGTCCATTGCATTACAAATATAATTTTACACTTAGATAGGATATACGTAAGCAGACTTTATTTTTTGCCTGCAGTCTTCTTATTCAGCAATGTGAAAATATATATATATTGTCTTGCTTGTAAAACTTGATTTTTTTATTTGTAACTTATTAATTTGTTGTTGTCGATGTGTCATATTTTTGACTGAGAATTTTGAGTATAGGACACTTTTTTTAAATCCTTTAATTATTTTGACATTCTTTTTGTATATTTATTTTCATTAATTATGTAGAGTAAATGTTTGTGGTTTTCAAAATGTAAAGGCCTAAATATTAATTTAGAGGGATTTTTTATTGTTGTATCTTTGGGTAGACACTTTCACTATTGGGGGAAGGATTCATCATGTTTCAACACATCCAAAAAAATGTAATCTCTATTGGTGGTTGCACTCATACATTTTATCTCTCCTTCAGCCAGTCTAGATAAAAAGGTAGGTTTGGGCTGAGGTGAAGGAAGAAGAAAACACATTCTTTAGTTTGCTTCAAAGCATGACCATGCTTATGATCTGGCTGCCACAACTCGCACACAAAGCCTTGTTAAGGGTGGCTTTATTACGATAACCTATATAAATAAGTTTACTTTCAATTCTGGCATCCTGGTCCCCCAATCAGATTGTAAGTCTAACCATACTTTTAGTGTGGTAGTCTAATGTTATTGAAACAACTGTTAAGAACTCCTCATTCTGGCTCATTCTGATCAGTAATATTACCGTGAATTGAAGTGAATGTTTCTAGGTTAGTTCATATTAATTTGCATGCGTTGCTCCTTGTATAAATATACTTAACTGAGAAAGTGAAGTTATTTTAGTTCTAAATTTACAAATTTAATCTCATTTTGTGAAATGAATTCAAAATCACCAATACTTAATATAAAGAAGGTACAGGAAAGAGGGTAGGAACACATAAAATGAAACAAACATGATATGGCTTCTACAATAAAAAGAAGAACACAGTTCATGTTATGTCCGTAACATGGTAAGGACGGCTGGAATAAGAACACTGGGTTGGTTTAATGTTACTGCTTGAGTGAGAATGGTTTGGTCGGGAACACCGGCTATCGATAAGATTCTCAAGAGTCATTTAGGATGGGGCATGATGGAAAGCAGACAATTTATTATGTCACCACACATGATAGCCAACCCAGATGGAAATACATTACATTCCTCCCTTACAATTTCTTGACCATAGACCTCTCAAAATACCTTAATATACATACAATACAAAATACAATACATGACCATGATTTCCAATAGTCATGATGAAATAGTTTACATTTTAAACACTTTTTATACAAAAATACAGAATATAATATCTGACCATAGTTTTCAATAGTCACAGTGAAATAATATAATAATACTTTAAACCATTTACAAATTTAATTTAACTACATGTTTCCTACACCTAGTTGGATACCTAGGCGCCTTTACTTGTGGTGAGATTTCAACTCTCTTAGGTGGGTGTGATCTGCGATTCAACCCTGGGGACAAATGGAGAATGATTCTCACCCCTGAATGCCTTAGGAGAAGTTAAACCTTTCCTATTAGTTAATTGAAAGGAATGCCTAAGAATAAGTTATAAAGAGGTTTAAATGAATAAAGAAAATCAAGTAAATACTTATACAGTGCCTCTTTATAACTTATTCTTAGGCGTTCCTTTCAATTAATTAATATCATAACTCTCCTTACTAAATCACCATGAATTTAATTAATACTTCCCTATTAGGTTTGGGATCTAGCTCTGAGGGATATTGCTCTCTAATGCTAGGTTCTATCTCCTCCCCTATAGTTTCAGGGGAAGACTGTAAACTAATTAATCGGTCAATATGACGTTTTCATGTTGCTGCCCCTAATCTGACTACAGTAGCTCCATGACTTCTTTGGTGCTGACTGACAGCTCACAGCTGACTTCTGACAGTCAACATTTAGGTATATACCTAAATTTTTACTGTCAGGAGTGACAGCTGCTAAACACATGTTTTTGCAGATCATATGGTTCGGCGTAGGGATACATAATTTGGTCTGGTAACTTTTCAAAGCCATCAGCTGTCAGCTGTGAACTGTCAGTCAGCACCAAAGAAGTCATGGAGCTACTGTAAATAGGCTACTGGACTCAATTGTGATACAACAAACCCTTCAATCCTTTTATTCTTTGCTCGATAGTCTTTGACTAGTACCCGTTGGTTTGGAATTAGTTCCAGAGTTTTAAATCCCTTTGCATATTCAACCTGCTTTTGCTCTACATTTTCATTTATATTAGAACGTAACAAATCTAGCCTAGTTCTAAGATGTCTATTAAACATCAATTTTGACGGTGTTTCATTTGTTGTACTATGTACTGAGTTCCTATAATCACATAGAAATCTACTTCACCCCAAAGCCAGTTCCATATTTCTTTTTTCATGAATAGCAATCATCAATTTATTTTTTACAAATTTTACTGCATTTTCGGCTAGGCTGTTACTTTGAGGATGTTAGGGAGGTGTTAAAAGTATGTTTAATACCATTTGTATTAAAAAAAACTTGAATTTGTTTAATGTAAATGGTGGTCCATTGTCACAATGTGTTCAGGTAAACCAAACTTCGCAAAGATCTGTCTTAAATGAGCAATGGTTTGACATGCTGCTGTTGACGATACCTCTAACACTTCCAACCATTTAGTAATATGAATCTATGATAACAAGATACATCATAGATTTGAATGGACCCATAAAATCTACATGTAACCTAGACCATGGTTTATTTGGATAATTCCAAACATGTAATATACTCTGATGGATTTTGTCTTTCCAAGAGACAGGGTGCACAATTGTTGACCATTTGTTCAATGTTCTGATCAATATTAGGCCACCATATATAAGATCTGGCTAAAGTTTTCATTTTAACTATTCCAAGATGACTCGAATGTAATTCCTCTAACAAATGTCTATGAAATTTCTCTAGTACAATAGCCCCACATAAGTATTCCTTGCTCTAATGTTGATTCATTTTTCCTATGAAAATAAGCTGTCAACTCCTTATCATAATCATAAGGCCAACCAAACTTCACATAACTTGTAAGTTTAACAAATTCTGGATCTTTTTTTACTTCTCTTTTTATATCTTCACATTTCATAGGTATTCCACTAATATGAAAACATTGTAAATAAGTACCAATACAACTATCATTTTCTAATTCATCATTGTCAAAGTTAACTAATGGCCACTTGGATAATCCATAAGCATTACCATGATTTTCTGATTTGACATAGTAAATATCAAAATCATACCCTGTTAAGAAAAGAGCATAGCTTTGTAATCTGCTAGCTGCAAAGGCTGGTAAACCTTTTTTCTCCCCAAATATACTTAACAAAGGTTTATGATCTGTACATAGTATAAATTTCCTCCCCCACAGGTATTGATTAAATTTCTTTAGTCCAAAAACAAGGCTCAAAGCTTCCTTGTCAATTTGTGAATATCCCTGCTCAGCTTTAGACAGTGTGCGGGAAGCATAGGCTATTGGACGTTCACTTCCATCACTCTGCACTTGTGATAGTACACTACCCAGACCATAGCCTGATGCATCACATTGAGCCTAGTTTCATCTCTTCATCTCCTTCTCAACTTCCTGTTTGTATAGGTCCACGGCAGCCAGTGTGTTTAGTAGAGCATCTTGGGGTTAATAAATTAATGGTGGGGGTAGAGAACTCAGCCGATCAAATAATTAGAAATTTATGGAGTAGAAGTTGAAGTTTTATTTGAAATAAACATTTTATACATTTTGCACCATGGGTTACTTAATGTAAATAAAACAAAATACTGATTACATGAATATGGTTAAATAGTTATTGTAATGGTCATTTAGCCACATGGTCTCCATTTCCTCCCACCCATCTCTAAACCCGCTTTGACCAACACGAAAAGAACTTCTGAATATAGGTCTTATATGTTCGCGTGCTAATCAGCAAGTGTGTTGCGTCTGACGCATAGGGTCCACATAGGGTCAAACACAGACGCTTAATCGGATGTGCTGATTGGCTGACTGTTCGCCCCAAACCTCCCCTTTCCACTGTGAGGTCACACGTGCAAGCCACACGTGCACCTCACAGCTTCCGGGTACAGATAAAATTAAATAGAACGATGCTTGAAAGTGAAAAGTAAAAGTAATAAATTTAGATGAAGCTAAAATTCCAACAAAGACTTTACGAAAATGAAAAATTACTAGATTTAAAAGTTAAAGGCCAAGAAATGAAGTTAATGAATTGAAATTTAAAACATATATTGCTTACAACTTTGGTTAAGATTTAGACAACCTATAATTAATATTAAACCCCATACTTTCTTATAATTATACATTTGATCGCAACATAGAGATTAAATTAGGCCTAGACGAATGGAAAACCATAATGTATTATAAATTTAGTACTTTTAGTATGATCATATTAACATGTAAACAATGGCAAACTAATTTAATTATTTAAATGAAATGGTCTAGAGCTAAGGGCCTAAGGGCCTAAAACCCCGACCACTTTACAACATGTTAATTTTAAGGGTAATTTAGGATTATAGTGAGATAACACCTCTGCTGACAATAACTTTTCTTTAATTGTTGGAAAAGATTTCATGCATGCCTTGTAAAAATTAAGATCTGTGTTTTTTTCTCAACAGACAATACATAGAATACAGTATTGTGGATAAGTTTGGAAAAAACTTCCCATAGTAATTGACTAGCCCTAGAAATACCTTCAGTTGTTTAACATTTTCCGGCTTAGGTGCATCTAATATAGCCACAATTTTGTCTTTGGCTGTTTTTAACCCATCTTTGTCTATTACAAACCCCAAATACTCTAAACTCAAAGAAAAAAACTTACACGTATTTATACTTACTGTGAGACCCTTGTCAAAACATTTACATACCTCTTTGAGTCTGTCACAACGCTCCTGCATGTTCCTACCAGTAACCAAAATGTGATCCAAAAATACAATTACTCTTTTTAACCCTTGTAATGTTTTTTACATTAATTTTTGTAACAAATTTGCTGCTGGAGAAATTCCCTAAGGAATTCTGTTGTACTTAAATAAACCCTTGTGGGTGCTTATCACACAAAGTTTCTTAGATTCTTCGTATAACCTAACCTGTTGATAAGCATGACTTAGATCCAGTTTACTAAAGGATTCTCCCTTTTGTAAAGTGACAAATAACTCTTCTATTTTGGAAATAGGATGTCTCTCTAGTTCTAGACTAGAGTTCAAGGTTCACCTCTTAAGTACAGGGACTATTGGTGTACCCCATTCACTATTAGCAAATCGGAGTTAATACCTCCTCTTGCACTAGGCGTTCTAATTCCTGCTCTACCTTTTCTTTAAGTGCAAATGGAATTGATCTTGGTTTGCAACACTTTGGTTTAGCATCTTTTTTCAAATTTAACCTAGCTGGTTCACCCTTATAATCTCCTAACTTTTTATTAAAAACTTCTGGAAATTCCCTTAACAAGTTAGTTACCATTTCTGTTTGTAACCTATCTGCCGTTACACTATTAGCACTATGCAAATTTTCTGATATCAATTATTGAACTTTTAGTTCCTTAATCCAGTCCCATCCTAATAATGGATTAGCTTCATTTTTAATTACAAATAAGTCCATTTTGTGTGAAAAGTCCTGATATTGAACATTTATATTTATAACACCCACAGGAATAATTGGTTCATTTATATATGAATATAAGATTAAATCAGTTGGATGCAATTTTAAGTGATTCATTTTATCCAGATAATACTTTTCAGAGATTACAGATACCCCTGCACCTGTGTCTACTTCAATACTTCAAAAGGAATTTCTTTTCTTTCCACCTGAACATTTATTCTAAAAGGTTTCACTTTTTCACGCTTCTCGCCAAGTTGATTTTTAAATAGCCCAAATGAATTTGAAATGTCATCAATGTTTTCAGCACTATTGTCATTTAACACACCCATTCCCACAAAATGTTGTTTATTACTGTCATACTTTTGTCTGTCTCTGTGAGATTTGCTAGCAATCGTACGAGTAGCCCTATTAGAATTGTTTGACTTACCCAACTGTTTCAGTTGACACACCTTTTGCAAATGACCTTTCTTCTTACATACACGGCATTCATACTGTTTATAATGGCATTCATTTTTTAAATGAACCGTTTCTTCCACAGCAATAACACCTCACCTCTCTTGTATCGCCTTTTTTCTCTTCTATTTTTGACATTTGAAGAATTTTAGATTGACAATTAGCTGTTCCACCGGTATTATGTCCAAAGGCCAGTGACGCTGCATCATTCTCGGCTGCCTCCAAAGATGTTGAAATCAGCACTGCCTTTTCATAGTCTAGTTGTCTCTCTGCTAGAAGTTGTTGCTTAATAGAGCTGCTTCTCGATTTACTTACAAGACGATCCCGTAAATAATCATATAATGATTCTTTAAATTCACAATGCTTAGACATTTGTTTTAAACTAGCGATATAAACTGAAACTAAATTTATACCTTTCGGCAATACACAATGGTTTAGGATATAAGCGTTCTTGGATAATTTTAATTAGATCCACATAGTTTTTTGTTGAAGGCTTGTCAGGTGTACATAAATCTCGTAAAAAAAAAAAGTTTTTACGCCTACTATTGTCAAGTAAAGTACTTACTTTCTTCTCATTAGTTATACTAATACATCCGACAAATAGCTCGAATCGCTCTACATATGACGAACAGTTTTCTTCATTACTGTCGAAACTACTCATGTTTCCTATGACCGCCATTTTGTATTAATATGGATGATTTTTCTTAGACCACGCCCTAAGTTATTAAAATCCCCAAATGTTCTTGGAGTTGCCTCAAGTCTGTTATGCATATGTTTCCAATTGAAAAACTTTTTTTTCACTTATATAATTCAATTAATTCAAAAAACTTTTGAAGCTGGACTTTCAAATAGCAAGGAACATGTTACACCATAGATTTTTTCCTCGTCGCCAATATGTTATGTCCGTAACATGGTAAGGACGGCTGGTCACTTGGTTGGTTTAATGTTACTGCTTGAGTGAAAATGGTTTGATTGGGAACACCGGCTATCGATAAGATTCTCAAGAGTCATTTAGGATGGGGCATGATGGGAAGCAGACAATTTATTACGTCACCACACAGCCAACCTATATGGAAAGACATTACATTACATTGCTGCCATTGGACAAAGAGGTAGGCCCTAATGGCTTCCTCTTTAGTTACCGTTACTACCCAATTTCCCAACCTAAGTTGTTTCATCTTCTTGAAACTCGTCAGGAGGGAGTGTGAAACTATAACAAGTCATTTACTCCATCTTCTTCTCCATCCTTTTTGGTGTAGTCCACAGTAGTCAGGGGTTTCGGTATAGCATCGGAGAATTCTTTGGGAGTCATGGCTACTGGTGGGGGTGGGGAAACTTATGAGTATAGCAAGATTTTAAATGGTTGAGGTTGTGTCAGAAGTTATATTTGGTATCTAGTTGACATTACAAAGTTGATACCGCACTTTTCCTTAATCACATTTCAAAACTAAAATAATCATTAAAAATATGTAGCCTTTACTACAGCATCTGTATAGTTTCCCCTTGAAAACAAAATAGCCACCTGGTTTAACTTCCCATGGGGGATCCTCTTCCCTCCCAAATATCTCCATGATGCCCCAATAGCTTATTTCGTGGAAACCTGTGCAACACGTCCTACGTAGTAGAGCACTAACAGGGAAGTGTTTCCCAGCACGTCCTTCTAGCTTGCATGCTAATCGGGATGTGTGTTTGATCAACTTTCTTTTCCCCATATATGAAACGACAAACGCTCAAAGCTACAACCTGGTTGGCTAGCTGTTCGCACCAATCTCCCCTTTCAACTGAAAAGTCAAACGTGCATCTCACAGATTCTGGATACAAATAAAATAAAACAACATGATGCTTAAAAGTGAAATGTAAAAGTAATAAATTTAAATGACGCTATAATTCCAACAAAGACTTCCCAAGAATGAAAAACTACTAGAATTAAAAATTAAAGGCCTAAAAATGAAGTTAACAAATTGAAATTTAAAATATTGATTGCTTACAACTTTGATTATGGTTTGGGCCACTTATTATTAACATGAAATCCCACACTTTCTTATAAGTTAATTAAACATTTGAACTGACTAATTTAGTAATATATAGATTAATTTAGGCCTAGGAAAGATTAATTAATAGGCCTATTTGTAGATGCTGAAGGCTATTAATATTACAACAGGCTTAATTAATTGGAAAACAATTATGTACAATAAGTGTGGTACTCAAGTAGCATCTTGATAATTTTAACATAATTTCTAATAAACTTAAGGGGAGGAATTATGTAAAATGATATATTAACTGTTATTAAATGCCTGAATCTTATAAACACTGGGCACTTGCAAGCCTATTACATCAATAGTGAATTTAAGTGTTTTAAGAATGGTATGAACTTAACAAAATAAACAATGGCAAACACATATATTATAAATGAAAAGGTCTAGAGCCACGAGCCTAAAATCCTGACCACTTTACAAAACACAACTTCCTAAAAGAGGAAACTAAAATAACACAACAAAGAGAAATTGATAAAGAATGATAGTACACTTAGATAGGAAAATGTTTGTTTCCTTTTATGTGTTCATATCCATCATTCCTGTATCTTCTTCCAAATATAACACATTACTTATTATTGGTATTTTCATTTCAAAGAAGTTTACTTAAGTTATAATAAGCCAATGCTTCAAGAAGTATTTTTAATTAGATGTTTTATTTTTCATTGTAAAAGCAATATTTTGCCCCACAGTGATCACACCATTTTAATATTGCATTAAAAGTAGAACATTTTTTAAATTAATATTGTCTAATAACTTAGGATTTAACTTAGTCACTAAAAGATCGACAAAACCAAAAATATTTTAAGCAGTCTTGAAACAATTATCCAGATTTAAGTTACAAACACTTTTTACAAATATAAATTCCAGTTTAACAGTTTAAAGTCAACCATATTTTCAAGTTTCTATTTAATAGGTAGCAGTGGCAAATTATCACTTAAATGCTTAGTTCATTCATGTTACTTTTACCCAATAAAGTTCATGACAACCAAATGCAAAATGATGTGTGCAAATATGAAGTCTGCAAACCCACGCTCTGGACTGATTCCATAAAACTGACTTTTGTTCTGTGGATTCACTTGAAGTCTCAGACAAACTGGAGCAAAAACAAAACAAATATTTAAATAATATTTAAATTAGAATATTTTTATATTAAAGGTCAGCACAGTAAATATGAGGTTCTAAAAAATAAGTTGCATTCTTTGGTTATTATTAGATGGATTTATAGTTCATGCCAAAGGTACTATTGATATTGTTTTAAGAACATGTGATAAGCCATGGATAGAAGTGAGACCCAATTAAAAAAAGTAATTAGCTAAATCTCGGTGTTGCATCCTAAATAATGGTTATTGTTTGCATTTTTCTTTAGAAGTAAACATAGGTGTAATGTTGACTAAGCGTTTTAGCATAAAAAAATATAGAAGCATTAAAAAAAGTATTAAAATTAAAAACCTATCTCATACTAATTTCACTTTTATTTTGGAAAAATTGAGAAAACTTGAGTGAGATAAGCATAGTGCTAAAACATTAATTGTGCAGCATTGAAAACATGCTGGATGATCATGCATTTTGATACAGGCCAACACATTTTTTCTTAGCACCGTGTTTTGTTGCGTTTGGGTTACACAATAATGTACTAATTACATGTTTGTGTTAGGGATGAGGAAGGTTGAATTTGGAGGATGTGTACTATTTGCATGGAGGAGTAGTGGAAAACAATTTAGGGAAAACCACCCTCTGTACAATGTATGACATAATTGTTTCATATGGAAATTTCAATTGTTTACTTGATAAATTTTATTTGAAATTTTAATTTATTAACACATGAAAGGTTGGGTTAATTTGGTTGGGTTAGAACCATAATTATAAGTACATGTAAATAATGGAAGGTTTGAAAGTTAAGTTTGAATCATAATAATTATTTTAAACTATAATTTGGGTCTCTATATTTGTGACATCATTTAACGGCCATGACAGTTATTGATCAATTTTTGGTTTAGTATTCATCCATTCTTGTGTGCATTTAGATAGTGTGATTTCATTATAAAATGTCTATGATTTCTTTAAAAAAGATAAAAGTGTAATTGTGTCTCATTTGCATGAGTTGGAGTTACTACCAAAAAAAGGGTGAAATGTGGTCACTCTACAAGATTATTGTGTGGTTGTAAAAACTATTATTTTTTAAGTTATAGTCTCAAGAACAGGGCTGACCAATATCTTGTTTCTTAAGTAAGTTAATTTAATTTGTTGTATTTTGTTAAAATAACATTTTTTTATAGTAATAATTGATTCACCATATTTTGTTTGTAAAGATCATTGAATAGTGATATTTTTAATAAGAAAAATAATGTTATATTCCGGATATAGATTTAAAAAACTCTTCCTCTGAGAAAGAACGCCTAGAAATTTGTTCTCATACCTGTCCCAGATGTGCGTTTTCAATTGTGTATACAGATATATCAATAAAAACCACTGCATGAATATTTTAGACCGCAGTTTTCTAAAATATTTAAATACTTGTTGGCATCTAGAGAGATTTCTATGCCTATATTTCTTGAAAGTAGAGTAGAGCAATGCAAACATTTTTATTTTATTTCCATGCATTAACATTATGCACACATGCATCAACACCATAATATTGTTTAGTGCGATTTCTACTACATCAACATTACAGTTCTCATAAAAATTAGGATCATCATGTGCTAATAAATTTTCCTCATCTTTTATAATTATAGTATAGTAATATATTATACTGTATATACTTATAATTTTATATAGGGCCTATATAACTAATTGGTGCTTTGATAAAACATGAATATTAAAACATCAGATATTTCACCACACACTTGTTGACTGAAGAAGATAATGTATGAGTCCAAATAAATTTTGTACCCCTTTACCTGCGTGCTTATAAAATCCACATTCATTCAGACATTCACTAAACCTAAGTTGTAAAGGTTGGAGGGGGGGGGG
>CABFWB010004005.1:0-27660 GCA_902151455.1 Timema bartmani
TGAAACTACCTTGACTCCTTCCGAAAACCAGTCCCCGTATCACCCCTTTCCCCGACCCGACCAGCATACCACCTTAAACCCCTAGTCACCCCCACCAGGGCCTACCAGTTCTCCCCCACCTCCGTCCCGTACACCAGTCAGGGAGATCCGCGAATCGCGAAGACAACCCACGCCAACGTCGTTCCCGCGAAACAAGCCCCTGGGGTCATCAAGAAGCTAGCGGAACTCTTCTGGACTCCGCATCCCGACCCAGAGGGTACGTGAATACTACGCCCGCCCATAATCAACTCGGGGAAGACGACACGTTGTTTGGTTTTATTTCTTGTATAACTAAAATTTTTGTTTATCTGGTTAGTACAGGATGTTGTTTCCTCTTAAATTCCTTGTTGCATTTTAAATGTTGTAACCTACATTAATAATGTCACCATATTAAAACATTTTTTTAAAACTTTTTGTGTCATTTGTAGAGTAGCATCTTTTGATTTTACATATTACTCTAATTTTTTTATTATATTTAAATACATTATCTTTTTATGCAATAGTTTCTTTTACTCCCTACAATGAACCTCTTCTCTATCACCCTAATGTACTTTTTGAACCAGGACAAATATTTTTTTTTATCAGTCTAGCAATTTTAGTTGAAAATTTTAATACTTTATGGTGCTAATTTTATTTTTTGTTTTTGTCCTTTTTGGCACAACGACACCGCTACCTTTGGATTGTTGGCACAAATCTGTGATATTAGTACATTGTTGTTATTGTCTGTGGGAATGTTAATGTATGAGAGAGAGGGAGAGGAGGTATATGGTTTATATACAACTAGAACTGACGTGTTAGGAAAGGGACAAACTCAGAGTTTCTACCAGTGCTTGAGTTGGTCACCGAGCACGACGTTTCGGAGCGGGTCATCATTACAGTTGAGTCTTGGAAGTGAGCTAGGTGTGTGTAGAGCTTCCTCCGGGAACTTGTCCAGGCTTCCCTTGAGCTTGGCCGTTTCCAGCAACACGATTTCACCATGCCACATATTATTAGAATTTATTATTTCTTGGATTTAAAGAGATGATCTAGAATAAAGTATTTTGAGTGCACGTGCTAATAGATATTTAGCACATTACAATTCATACATGAAATGTGATTGCGATATGGGATTCATTAATCAAAATGAAGCCGTTAAAACCCCTTCTGAATGGGCAAATGTGATTCGTAACTCTAGAACAAAATCAAGTCCTTTCAAAGTGATCTAGTGCGAACAGCCAATGTTTCGTCGTTGGTCTGATTGTTTAATATACTTTCTTAAGCCTAAGTGTCCATTTAAAACTAGGCCAGTAAAAGAACTGCAAGTACTGCGTGAATAACCAAACATATATAGCAGTGTTTACAATGACGTAGAACCACGGCTGAAATCTGACTTGGATGCAATTGAGACGTGAAGACGGCTAATGTACACACAACAGACGTGAGCGCGCAGGCGTGGGTTCACGTCACGGCTCCTTCCCAAGGCTGTATGTTTAAAACCAAACCTAGTTTGATTATTCCGCGTCAGTTAGCAGTAGTTGCTTGCTTCGTCAGACGTGGCTTTGTGCCAATTGTCCCAAAAACCATGGCAAAGAAAGATTGTGTCTCTTTAAAGTTATCGGAAACCAACACCATACGATTATTTCAATTATATCAAGGCGAGCCCTGCCTGTACGACGTTAATACTGACGATTATCGGAACCTTGAATTACGAACTTCAGCAATGAAACGCATTGCTGCAGCATTGTCAGTTGATGGTTTCGGGCCGAAGGAAGTTGCTGCTGAATTCAAAAACCTTAGAAATTCTTATTCGCAAGAACTGAAAAAGGTGAAAGACAGCGAGGTGTCTGGTGCGGGCGTGGACGATGTCTACGTTCCAAAAGTGTATTGGTTCAGTGTGATGGACTCATTTCTTCTGCCCTACCTGTATTCTCAACCTACCCAAACAAATCTCGTAAGTACCTTTTTTTAACAAAATTTTATTTATACTTAGAATCACAACCTTTGATGTTCATTAGCTCTAGATACAGGAATCGTGTTTACAGTTTTTTATCCTCCTCTAAACCAACAGATCGTCTTTGCCAACCCACAGCTCCCTCTCCGTTGAAGTATTGACAATATTAATTTTGAACTCTCTCCGCATGTATGCTTGCGTGTTGGTCTCTTGTTCACTGAGGATCATGTATACAGTGTTGTACATTTGCTCGCCACGACCCCTCAATCAAATGGCCATTATCCTCGTGATCTACGTTGTTAGGAGCAATGTATGTGGGATTCATTTTTTTCATCCAGTTGTGCAATATGCAACAGACTAAAACCACATCGTCCACTGTTTGTAAGTTCTTTAGAGAAATTGGCTTCTTGAGGACTTGGAAACGACTAACTAAAATACCGAAAGTATTTTCTGATACTCGTCGCGCGCGGCTGAATCGATAGTTGCAGATCCGTTCTTCATCCGGTAGATTACGTCTCTTGTATGGTGTCATCAAGTGTGACTTTAGTAGAAATGCATCCATCATCTCCTATTGTTACAGAGTTAGGAGGCAAGTCAAGCCAATTGTTTTCAATGGCACGAGCAAGAAAACATCGGTTCCATACACCACCATCAGCACACCTGCCAATGGCTCCTACATCAACATACGTGAAACAATAGTCATGATCAACGAAACCCATCAGAATGATACTGTAAAAGTGTTTGTAGTTATAGTATTTTGGGCGGACGAAGTATTGCCACATATTTCCCATCCAATGCCCCTACGTACCCAGGGAAATCCCATCTTTGGTTAAAGCCTTCCTCTAACGCAGACCATTGCTCATGTTTTTGGGGATCTGAAAGAAACCATATCCAATTAATATTTCGAAATATTTAGTGTATAAAATGTTAAAATAATTTTTATCCAACTACGTTATCTTAGGTAAGTGCTAGAAAATAAAAAAAGTGAGCAGGGGGAAGGGGGGGTAAAAATACGGTTTTAATCTCATAATTTAATTAAATGGTATTTTTTTTACTGTTTTTGTTGTATTTTTGATTTTTTTTTTCCTTGCGCAGATTATCGGGGGCTTTTTTATGTCCCTACCCCTAAGGATAATCGAAAGTCTACAGTATATTGTAGTATTACTTTGTTTATCATTATGAATTATATAATGTAGATAATTTATTTTTATTATTTCAGGTTTTGAAGCAGAAAACCCAAATAAAGATTGCAGTGAATTCAGAACTTCATGAGGATAAGGGTGAGAATGATGACGAAGATAGTTATACCCACCTTAGAAAATCAAACAAAACTGTCTCTGATCAATTCTAATGAAGATGAAACTTATTCCAGCCAAGGAGAAGAAAAATACGTTAGTTCTGACATTAGAGAAAACAGCGCGGAGCCATCGGTAGGTTATGGAATAAAATTAGTGGAATAAAAAAGAAAAGCTACATCCCTCCTCAGAAGACCACATCCTCAAAAAAGCATTCAGATTTTTTAACAGCTGTGGACAAACTAAACGAAGTCTCACAATTAGCAGCATCCATGGTTTCAAAGAAACAATGACATGTATTCTCATTTTGGGGATTATGTGGCTAGTGCTTTACGCGAAACGGAAGGCCAAAGAGCCCTGCTAATGCAGCATGATATAAGCAATGTCATATTCAACCATATGTCTGGTTTATCACCCTACCCTTCAGTCTCTTCACATGTCTCTTCTGCCTCCAACCCTCTATCTCCGTACGAATCATGCAGTCATGTGAGTGTTGAAGAACAGAATACGTAAGAAGAGATATAGCATAGCAGCGAGGAATTTGACTGGCAGTCTATAATTAATAACAGTACTGAGCTATAATTTTTTCTGTAAATTGTTTCTAAACATAAAATGTATATCAAGTAAAATATTGGGTTAGTAAATAAACACAGTGTACGTGCCTGAAAAAAATTCATCCAAAACCAATTTAATCACTTTGAATGTTTCTGGAACGAACATGCTGATCGTTATTTTGGGCATTAGAAACAAAAACTCCAGGCTTTTAAAGCTATCTCCAGATGTTAACTACTGTAGGGTCACTTCTAATTTCAGTTTTGGTGGTACAGCAAGTCTACAAGTTGTGTCCATCTTCACAATGTGAGTATACACTCTTTGTAACAAGTAATCAAAGCTTTCTGGAGTCATTCTCAACACCTCTTTATAATCTTCTGGGTTTTCTCCAAGTTCATTTGAAAGAGATCTTGATGATCTTCTGGCAATTCAGCTTCCAACCCACCATCTCCTTTCTCTTCGATATTTTTTTTAGTCCTTTTTCAACTAAACTCGTCCCTAAATACATCTGCGACGATACCGCACATCAACAACACCCCTTCCATGACTGCGTTTGAAGCCGAACTGGTCAGTCGTGTATTACGCTTCTTTTACCCT
Organism: Timema bartmani; assembly: GCA_902151455.1. Taxonomy (NCBI): domain Eukaryota; kingdom Metazoa; phylum Arthropoda; class Insecta; order Phasmatodea; family Timematidae; genus Timema; species Timema bartmani. The sequence goes on from CABFWB010004005.1 coordinate 4,414, forward strand.
ATTGTACACATTGCAAAAGCGAGAACGAGACCTGGTTAATAGCCGTATGAACACAGCACCTCAAAGCTTGTTCACGGTTCTTTTTCACGCGTCAAGTAGCCGTGGTTCTACGTCAATGTAAACACCGCTTAAGTATCACATCGTAATTCATTCTAACTTTAAGCAGCTGTCAGAAAGAACGACATTGAAGCGATGCCTACTAAGAGAATCAATAAATTTCAGCACCCTGGCCGGTCATACATTGAGAAATTGCCAGTTTGCATGGAGAGATTTAAGGACTTACAGGAATTGAAAAAGTGTTAAACCAAAGAAGCTCAAGCTTTCTATGATGGCCTGACTGATCACATCTCTGAAGAGGACGATTAATACAAATGCAAATGCACAGGTACACTAGCTATACATCATGCAATTTAAGATAATCAATAAAGTATATAGCGTTTTTTTTTCTTCATAAATTGTGTGGCACCCTCATCATTGTTCTTCAATATATTTAGTACTCTATAAATAATGTTTAAGTTTAAGAACTTGTAATTTTTTAATTAGACTAATAGCATGTGTGTATTAGTTTCTCACATCATTAACTATAAAACGGTACAATAACACTAATTTTATGACTGATTTTAGTGAAATTATAGCGTTTTCAATTTTGATTTTTCTCGAAACGAAGTTTCATTGACTCATCTTTTTCCTTACATCCCTTCAATTGTAAAAATATATCTCAATATGAGATACTCATTAGAGTGCTCAAATGGACGTTTAAGTACAAATTGAGTGATACACCTGCTAAAAAACAAACACAGGTGTATACACTACATTAAAAATACAGAACAAAATATTAAAATATAACAAGTTAAAAGGACAAGACAAACATATTAAAATAATACAACGTTAAAAAGCTAAGACAAACACATTTTAATATTAAAATATAATACGGTAAAAAAAACACGTAATGATCCTATTTTATTGCATTGCTTTCTGGAGTAATTAAATTTAGGTTGTGTCAATTTTACTAGTCCTTGACTGTACTGTTGTTTCACTTCCGTACAAGTGCAGGAAAGCTACGGTCAAGAACATTCAGTTTGCTTGTTTATAGCCCTCGCAATAATTAAAGGAAAAACCTCACAGTGTACACAGTGTAGGTGCGAGAAAGAGAGCAATATGCTTCACTTGTAAACTTTAGTATTTTTATGTTCTTTTGAAGCCAGATAATTAGTTTTTGTTTTTACTGGACAGAGTTGTTGAATGTCGATTCGGGCTAAGACGTGCGTGTGCCAATATGGCAATTTCATTATGATATATATAAAGTGAATACAACTTTCAAGCAGGTACTTTTTTTTCGGCTACTAAAAAAATTATTAATGTAATTTCTAAATAAAAATAATATCAAATAACATGTATAAGTGTGTTTAAATTATAAAATATTTAAATTAAAAATCGCAGGTACGTGTTCAAGAAACCATATCGCGACAAAAAAAAAATTAAAATAAAATATGTTTAAAAAATGAGAAACATATTAAAGCATACTAAAAGTGTTAAAACTAATCTTACATAATATGGCCAAGCCCGATTGCTTGGTGAAGAAACTAAACTAAGTCAGGCTTTTCCTTATGGGAGAAAAGATGTATGAATGTGAAGCATATTGAAAAGAAACGCGCCAAGTCAATGACTTAGTTCCTTTCTCCATCACATATCGTACACAACTTAGATCCTTAACCCTTTCCAGCCCAGTGTAGCCACATGGCAACGTTGTTTAATAATTGTCTTAAAGTCATTAAAAAAAACGCCCAATGTAAACGTTTGGCTACATGGTTAGTTTCTTTTGTGATCACAGATAACAGCACTTGTCGGTACAAAGCTTCAAATTTATTTTTAAACTAAAACTTAAATGCAGAGTAAGCCGATAGGACAATAAAAACAAATATATTATGATATAATATATTTGCTCATGTTTCCCTTCAACCCATTCAGCATTATAGCGCTAAACATAAAAAAAAGGATGACAAGACAATAATTAAAGAATATCTCCAGGATAGAATAAAATAGTTAAATAGAAGATAAGTGAAATCAACATATAAGAAGTTAATAGTTAATGTAAGTTTTATTTATAAATATGATACATGTAAGTTTTACTTATAAACAAGGTATACTGTATATAAGTTTTATTGATAAATATGATATATATATATGATATATATATATATATATATTTGATAGAAAACACCTCTGATATTTACCTTGCAATATTATAAGTTAATATTCAGAGTCCTTTTTTATAAGTTCCACAAAATGACAGGATCCTTAATATTAAACATCTTGTATCTTTCACGAGTCAAAAGGACTTTGAACATTAAACGTATTAAATATGCACAAGTCAAAAGGACTTGTAATATTAAATTGTAAAATCCATTTAATGATAGGATTCTGAATATTACTATATTAAGCCAAAAAGGAATTTAGAATTTCAAAAAGTTGAAACGTAATTTAGAGCTTACGGTTCTGTGAACACGTAGATGTGCCCCAGATATATATCCTGCTAAGCGTGATTTGTCCTCTGACCTCCTGGCAGTATTTATCCGATATCAGTTGCTCACAGAGGGGTGAAGTAGGGGTTACACACACAATATACATACAAGGAGAGAGAAAAGAAGGGGAAGGGGTAATAGTGGAGGGGAAACATGTGACGAGAGAGCCCTGGATCCATCCAGAACCGACTATTGGCACCTGCAACCATCTAGCGCTGGAACATCGTACTTCACTCTTCCCGGCAGCCTTAGCGAACACACGATGTTGACGCGCCTCCTGGCCTCGCGCTGTCAGTCTTAACAACACGTTCGCGATAGCTGGTTGCGTAGCCTGGTAGATAGCCAACTTGGGACGTACACAGTGGAATGGGGCTCGGTGAGTTTAGGACATTATACTATTTTAGTTGTGGTGGTATATGACTAGTAATGATTTAGTGTCCAGTTTTTTTTAAATACAACGTTGTAGCTCATCATAAGACGCTACAGTATAATTAGAGTTAAATACTTATAAATATATTATAACATATTTTTATAAAACATGTGTCAACAGCGGGAAAAACATGATTATGTCCAAATGTAACCTACCTACATTTCAGAAGTAGGTAAACTAATATATATATATATAATTATATATATATAATTGAAATAATTATTTTAATGAACCTAAAGATGAAGACATACATCTTCTATGCATAGAAATAACTAATTTTAAAAATTAGATCTCCCATAAAGATAAATATTATGCTTATAATTATTTTTTAGATGTCTGGAGAACCTAGTACATCATTGAACCTTGCTACTAATGAGGATCAAATACGTCTACTGTTGGAAGGCGATGTTTCAGAATCGAGATTGATCTTGAAGAAGATGAAGGCGAGTAAATAATCGTTTCTAACAAAAGTAACGATGAATCTGAGCAGCCAGAAAATATTCAAGCTGTTGGATTGAATATAAAATTAGATACAGCATAAGACGAGGTTCCGCTGAACGTCTAGGCTATGCAACTCGGCAACCTTCAGTATTTGTGCCTGAATATGATATACAGTTCGACTATAACCTTCCACGGTGGCGATTACAAGATATTAGTCCAGTTCCTTCAGACTGTAGTGTCAATTTTACTGAGCCCCCTCATGATATCAACACACCAGTTCAGTATTTTAGAATGTTCATAGATAGTGAAATTATCTCTAACATGATACAGCAAACAAATTTATATTCAACCCAAAATACAGGAACATCAATAAATACAAATGTCAATGAAATAAATATATTTTTAGGCATTCATATCATGAGTGGCATTTTAAGGGTACCTAGCTACAGAATGTATTGGAATAATAGCACCAAATATTCTCTTATTGCAGATGTTATGTCGCGAAACAGTTTTTATAAACTAAGGACATATTTTCACCTGAATGATAATGACAAAATGGTGCCTCGCGAAGATCCCAATTATGACAAATTATTCAAAGTACGACCATCTATCGATGTTTTGCGGGAAAACTTTGCGACAATTGAACTTGATGAATACAACTCTGTGGATGATCTTATAATACCATTCAAGGGAAGAAGCAGCCTAAGACAATTTAATAAAAATAAACCACATAAGTGGGGAATTAAAGTTTTTGCACGAGCCGGATCTACCGGCATTATTTATGATTTTGAAATTTATATTGGAAAAGGCACCAATGTTAAAACATTTTTAGGAATTATTGGAGATATTGTGCTTCGATTAGTTGCAGGGCTTCCAAAAAATGAGAATTACAATATTTTCTTTGATAATTGGTTCAGCTTTCATGCTTTGGTGACTATATTGAAAAATGAAGGGTTTTTATCTGTTGGTACCGTTCGAATGAATCGGCTACGTGGTTGTACTATCAAAAGTGATGCAGAACTTAAAAGATTGGGACGAGGTAGCTATGATTATAGATTAGATGTTGAAAACAATATTTTAGCTTTGAAATGGTATGATAACAGGTGTGTACATTTGATAACATCGTACAAAGGATGCCATCCTGTTGATATTGTTCAGCGATGGTCTCTCAAAGATAATAACCACATTCAGGTGGAAAGGCCAAGCACTGTCAAGGAGTATAATTCCTACATGGGTTGTGTGGACCTCAACAACATGCTAGTAGATTTGTACAGATGGGATATAAGAGCTAAACGATTTTACCTGCGCATCATTTTCCATCTTATTGACATGGCAATTGTCAACGCCTGGCTGTTGTATTGCCGTCATTGTCAACAAAGAAGAGAAAGTAAACATCCATCTTTGGTGGAATTTCTGTCTGACATAGCCAGAGCATTGATACAGGCAGGCAAATTCACACAAAAGAAGCGAGGGAGGCCTTCAGAGTCAAATACACCTTCATTGAAAAAAATAAACAGAATTATTGCTGAACGTCTCCCTATAGATGACATTCGTTATCATGAAATTGGCCATCTGCCAGTACATGTTGAAAAAAAACCAAGGTACAAGCAGTGCATAAAGGGTTTCAGTCGAGTACGATGCGAAAAATGCAATGTAGAATTGTGCTTGAACAAGGGCAGAAACTGATATAAAATTTTCCATTCTAAATAAAAATAAGTAAAAATAAAATATTTACTATTTTTATAACAATAGTAAAAATAAAATATGTACTATTTTTATAAAAATAATCTTGATTTTTAATATTTTGATAAGATAATAATTTCCATAGCTTATCAATAATAATAAATAGGTTCAATTCAGTAACGATATGTGCTATTAACGTTGAACATTATGTATGCCCAATGTAGCCAAATGGCTACCTATTGAAATATGTTTAACAATTATTTATAAAATTATGAATTTTTATTTTTGTGATAAATATACAGATATAAACATAAAATAAAAAATATTTTTAAAGTGTTTTTGTTTATTTGGGCTGGAAAGGGTTAAAACACCACATGTAGTACCCAATGAAGATATATAATGGGGATTTTGCTGTTGTGTTGGTCCAAAAAGGGCACAACCCAAAATAGCCGACCCAATTTATTACATTTTACTGCGTGTATTATTTTATATTAATTTGTAACTGATGTACAAGGAAAATGCTAAGCAGATAGCAGCTAGTTTGTCTTGTTTTGTTCTAGATTGTAACAAGAGAAAGAAGATTTGTCTTTAAGCCTTTAAAAGCATGCATGTTATCAGTCAGAAACGCTTATTCCGTATCACAACATTTCTTCTTCGTAGTGAAATACCTCGGAGACAAAAGAGGGACGAATCCAAATAACTCCAAAGCACCAGAAAGTATTACAAAACTGATGCCTAACCCCATTAAATCCATTTCCCTTGAAAGTGACACATTATGAATCTGGAAAGAAGTAAAGTACTTAAGATTCTTGCCTCACTATCAAACATATGCATGAATTGTTTGTTACAAATCACGTAGAGTTTGGAAACAAGTATAGCTTCTACAGAGCCTATTTTGTAGATAATTTTAATTAATGACTTGAACGACCTCATAATGTGTGCAGTTTGTGTGAAAAGATGATCACTAAACTTAAAAGCCCACATATATGTCACAATGAAGATTCAAATACCTTTTACACTGACATTATTTCAAAGCCAACGTTCTCTTGCCCTATAAATGATCAAGAATAGTGTTTCTATTGAATCAAAATGTAATAGCTTTGCAGTGCTGTTCTTTTAGCCTATGAGACGTTTAATTTTTATTGTTAATTTTGAACTTAATATTTTTGAATGACTTTGTATGTTTATATTTTTGAGATATTATTTTAAATGTGTAAGAAAATTTTAAATTACGTATTATATATTATCATTATTCACAGTAAGATGTACCAGTTTTTGTGATAGATTTTGTTGGTATTCTTTAAATAAGTTAAAGTTAATTGAAGAAAAGAACCAAGTTTAAAAATGTATAAAATTTGTGAAAAAGAGTAAATCATGTTTCTCTTATATCCCATAAATTTCAATCAGTGACAGCAATATAAAATTAAAAATTGATTTTTTTATTTAAGCATGTAAAAAAAGTTGTATTTTTTGTTTCTTGAAACGTTACAATTTTGCACTTTGAGCCTTTCTCGAATGCACGATTCAAATATATGTATTATGATTGTACTTAACCCACATTTCAAGCAGGGGAAAGTTGCCATTATCGCACCGACTCCTAGATCGCACCACTATCTTTAAAAATGAACCGAATGTATTCGTGCTCTACCTAGTGAATCGGGATTGAACTACGCAGCAATCCCAAGATGCTTTAGTAGTTTGAAGACTTTCCGTGTATTCGTTTGTGCTTTGTAAATGTTTAAAATATCACATCAAATGACGTTATTTTCTTTAATCATTTTTCTAATGACCCAGGCATCAGGTGAGACAATAATGTATCTACTGCTTTTATTAATATTGATAGGCATACTTTTAAGAAGCATTCATTGCAGTTAAATATTTATTTAGTCCAAGCATGTAGTTTGGGGAGGCAATAGTTCATAAAATGTTGGGGTTTCCGAAATCGCACCACTACTAGGTTGCTTAAATAGCACCACTGTGATTTATGGAACTTGTACAGGGTTTTATTTTATTTTGTTATAGAATCTTCTTGCAATGGCTAAAAGGGTGTATGGAAAGTGGAGTACAGAAGATATAATTATTATTACATGGCTTGTAATTAAAATTATTTATTTTTAACTTGGAATTTTATTACCAATCTTTTCATATATGAATCAAATTATAGTGCCTATATTAATATTATATCATACTATATACCTATGTTTTTCATGCTTAATTAATACAATTTGTACAACTCTTCTAAAAATTGAATTCTATTACAAATAAATTGAAGTATGATTTAGGCTTGCATTCATAATTTATGTTTCTTTACTACTTTTTTTTTAGAATAGCATCTTACTACCCATTTGGGTTATAAGTGTGATCATGCTTATGTACTAATTATGCTAATGTGTTAGGGATGAGGAAGGTTGAAGTTAGAGGAATACACCTCCATTTGCATGGAGTGAGAGTGGAAAACAATTTAAGAAAAACCGCCCTCAGTGCACTCGACTGGGATTAAACTCTGATCTCCCTGTCATCGGCAGTCTACTCTCTTGGCGAGAATAGTGTGTTAGACCCTGCGGCCACGGAAGCAGGTGAATTTTTCAAAACTGAAAATCTCTTGTCAGAATAAACACAGCACTCGTTCTCCTGGTGGTTAATTCACCACTGTGAAAGGGGAAGCCCTAAAGTTACCAAATTCTTTTCCCCTTCAGGTTATGCCGGGAATCGAGCCCAAGACTTTTGGTTTGCTAGACAGACTGAGATAAGATGTCTGTTAACTATAATAAAAATAATTCTTAGTAATTATATTAATATGGAAGAAAGCAACGCCATACAGTTAAGTATATAAAGCTAAAGCTTGGGAGAAGAATGATTATAATTACAGAGATCGTTTCCACAACTGAGTTGCCGTTGGTATAGGATATCAATGATAGCTCTTAGTAGCCGATGAGATCCTCACACCCACCACAGACTCTGCCTTAAACTATGAGTGAAGAATGACCCTGAGCACAAGTCGATCCCTGGGTGGCTCAGTGGTATAGTGTTGATGAGCTAAGCCAAATTTCACAGGTTTGAGTCCTCTGTCTAAGTGTAATTTTTCAATTCAAACCTATTAAATGTTTTTTGTTCTTTAAGTAACAGTAAAATAATAAATCATAGTTATGGTATTAATGAATTATTGTTCAAAGCAAGTGTTTAAATGTGAGGTATCTGCCTGACCATTGTTTATATGTTTATAATATTAGGGAGTGTGTACGATAGCCTCCCATGTTGGAACCTGCTAAGATTTCTATCTATTATCTAGTTTGATGGTCACAAGAGTTAGGAATTTTTATTTTCAGATAAATGATGTCCTTACATTGACCAAAATTTGTCATTACACCTTCCAAGTATTTGTGGTAGGGCCTACACCAATGTGCCATGGCACAATAGGTGGTAAACCACTGGAATAGAGGCTTGGCCATGTACTGCATTTGATAAATTCAAATACCTTAATATTATTTTATTAAAATCTTACATTTGATATACTATTCACACACTTCAAGTGTACTGTAGGCTTTAATTTAAATTAAAACAATTCATTTAAGTTAAATCATTTAAATTTTATTTATTAGAACATTACCTAGTGACATTTTTGACCTAGCACAATTTACATCCATTTTTTATTTACATAAATGGTTTATTTACTTTGTTAATTCTTACACCTAATTTTTAAAATAAAATAGTGCTGAGCATATATATACACAAGTTAGATAAATAACAATTTTTCATTGAAACACTATTTGTACATTGTTATCATAAATCATTTAATTTGTATCAAAGGAAAAATTTCACCAAATGGCCGTTTTTGATTAAAAATTGAAAAGAGGATAGAAGGGCAAGGCCTACACACTTACACGAAAACTGTAGGCCTCACATTTCACATATAAAAACAAAAACACATAATTATGAAATTTTCGATATACACCAGTAACCATCATCAGAAGAGCATGACAAACTTCTGCCGAAGAAGGGTACCGTTGAACCCCAAAAATTTCAAAATTATGATTATTAATAAATAACTCTGAAGCCTACAGTTTTTTTTTCAATGTATGATTTATGAGGACATATTTTAAGTATTTTTTTAATAATTCTATTCGTGTATAGTTTTTAAGTAAATCTTTCTCACATATACACCCGATCACAACTGTAATGTCATTAGTAAATAATTTAAGTGAATTTTAGGATTTTTTTTAGAATTTCTGTGGTCCTGATGGATTAAACTGACAATTTATGAACATCCATCAATTAATACATGAATTGACTTTCAAATCGTAGCCCAGATTATAAACTCTTTGTATTCAGATAATTTAAAAACCATTTGGAAGAGATAAAATTCACCAAATATTAAAAGCAATTATTTAATTCAGGAAGTTTATTTATTAATTTACAAATACAGCTGTATCCTCTGTAGTAAATTATTGTTTGTGTGTGAGCGTTTGAGATTTTTAAACGTTGATTAATTTTATGACCAAAGTATTTGAAAACTAACAAACTTGATGCTTAAATGACAAAATCGCAGCTTTACACACAAGGCTATCAATATAATTACTGTTTTGCATAGTCCATAGCATTGATGTGCTTAATTCGATTTAATTAATGAATTGACCCATTTAAATGTAATATCTAAAAATGAGGCTTCATATTATTTTTTGTTATATATTTCAGGTTTGAATTTGTTAAACTTAAAGTGATAATTCGGAAGGGCCTACTATTGAAAATGGTGATAAAAGCTCATAAGTTTTCATTCTTCCTAAAAATGCTATGTATGCTATATAGTCTATTTGACTCAAGATAAAAGGGAATGATGGAATGATAAGGTATCATTTAAATCTCAATCACTTAAGCAGACTAAGTTCTCATACTTGCACTTGGATGTTGGGAAAATACACTTAAAATAAACTTCACATACAAAAATGATCGATAAAAGTAATTCTTTTTTAACTTTAATCGCAGTGTTTAATTATGGTGCACAAGTTACATGAAGTTTTCTAAAGGAGAGTAAAATTACACATAGTATACAATAGTAATTTTAATGTGAATATTTAAACATATAATTAATTACATAAATACCTATTATTTAAAGTTTATTAAAATAAATACACAATATTAAAAAGTTGCAAAAACCAATATATATATTTTAAATCATGGAAATTATCGTGGTTTTGTTGAAACAATCGCTTTCCATGTAGAAATAGTTAATATTATAAAAACGGTCAAATCCAACAACATTTTAAGTGACTGCTACATCACATAGGATTGAATGTGAACTAGTACGGTACATAAGATAACATTAATTACAAGTCTTAATTGATAGTCCTAAACCACTCGTTAAATCCTCTTCGAATATGAATCAAGCTTTGAAATGAAGTTCAAGTTTTCCAACATGGCAATGCCAATCTTAACTACTTCAAATACTGAACATATAGATGACTACAGTTATACTTTTAAAACTCTGGACTTGGGTCAAAATCTGCAGGTAGCTTGCTGATTTGTCGGACCACCCTTCTGAAGGTTAGAATTGGTTTCTGGGAGTTTCTCGTCTTCCAAGCGCATCCCCAGGTTAGTGATACCGGTGCCGTAAATACTGTTTGAGGTCTTTCTTCGAATATCTGATGACAATGGCTTGGGAACATCTTTGTCCTAAGGAAACAAATAATAATATATTTATTTTTGTTAAATGTTTAAAGAATTTCAAGGGCAAAGCTAAGGAATGTTGATATATTTTTAATTTATTTTTTATTAAATATGATTTACATAAATAGGGTGTTAATGGCATAGAAAGGGGGGTCAAACCCCCCTGGAATTGTATGGACTCTTCTTAGTTGATTCCTTGAGGGTTATGAGCCTATTTCTATATGAATTCCAAACCATGAAACCAGGGTTGTGAAGTCTGAGCCGGAAGCAATTATGGTTGGAGCCGGGGCCGGAAGCAATTATGGTTGGAGCCGGTGCCGGAAGCAATTATGGTTGGAGCCGGTGCCGGAAGCAATTATGGTTGGAGCCGGGGCCGGAAGCAATTTTGGTTGGAGCCGGGGCCGGAAGCAATTTTGGTTGGAGCCTGAGTCGGAAGCAATTTTGGTTGGAGCCTGAGTCGGAAGCAATTTTGGTTGGAGTTGGAGTCGGTAGAAAGGTACAGACTTTGGCTTAAAAAAAAGCTTATAAATTGTGTCAAACTTGATTCTTACTGGTATAGACATAATCAAGGATCAATCTTAATATCACGATTCCTAACTATCAAAACTTTGATGGCATACAAACAGAAAGAGAACATTTAGAATTGGGTCATTTTCAATTGTGATTATCATTAGTTTTGATTCATTATATGTATAGATTAATGCTTATTACTCTCATAGGAATTTAGGAAATTTACTTGTCCATAAATTCTAATCAAATAAATATATTTTAAGTTCAATTAAACCAAGAACTAACCTGATGATCCACGTGGTGGTCTTGTACTACCACGTTAGTACTTAGCATTTTAATTTTAAAAATCAGTTATAATTTTAATATAGTCAAACGATTTTACTGTAGTAAATTTTTTATTACGAATTAATATATAAATGTTTCGACTGGAGCAACACAGCCTAAACATTTATTTTAATTTTCTACACATGGTGATACAATCTATTTTTAAAATTTTAGTCATGGGCATACTGCCCATTATAATAATAACAATAACAATAATAAGTATTATTAATTTTATTATTATTAATTTTATTAACTATTAATAATAATAATGTTATTATTATTATTTTATTATCATTATCATTATTTTTATTGTTATTACTACTACTACTACTACTACTACTACTACTACTACTACTACTATAAATTTGCCATTAATAAAGGAGTCCGAGTTGAAGTCAGGCTCAGAGTCTGACAGTAGAAAAAGTAGATGATTCCAGAGTCTAAAGTTTAGCCTACTGACTCCACAGCCGTACATGAAACCACTACCAAAGATGGATAAATGATGTCTTGGTATAAAAAAAATTGGATGTTGGAAAGGTCTATCGCGCTGATTTATTTATCAAAATTATCAGGATGAAGTCTAAGCAAATGCACCCACATTAAGCATATAAATTAATTGTGGCTAGTCCGCAATATAAAAGGCACATTCATGCTTCTATCACTTTATCGCAATAGAACTGTATTGATAAATCACATGTTTTAATTTGTAATCATACAATTTAAAGTGCATAATTCCAACCCTATAAATATAGCCATTGTATTTTTAATCATAGCAATGCCAAAGTTTCCCTTTCGTCACAGCAGAGTCCTCTTTTAACTTGGGAGGCAAGGTTTTTACTTTCCCTTTCAAATGTGATTCTAAAACTTAGCAATTCTAAAAACATTTACATAAAATAAAACTGATCAATTATACAAACACATATATACAATATATTTTCTCACCAGGAGAACTACGTCATTACTGCTCAAATAAATAACTCGAGAGGCAGGTAAACAAATCCCAACGATTGCAATGAGCGCCAAATTTTTTCATATAGCTTCATGTGATATCTGATAGCTTTTGTTACTCCCTCTTCCTATCTCATATTCTTGAATTACTTGGTGTAAATTCGGGCTCACCCAAAAGCCAACTTCAAGAAATATTTAATAAGTATATTCTCACTTGAATTCCAAAATTTACTACCAGTATCACATAGGAATGAAAATATAATACTTTTAGATGATGAGTCAGTCCTAAATGAAATTATCCTGCATTCATGCACTTTAGAATCTTGGGTTTTATGACTGGTAGACATTTTAAACCCCAAACACTACTCGACCGAGCTTCCAACAATCAAGAAAATGTTTTAAAATACTCCATTAAGCTAGGCACAAACCATGGCACATCGCATCGGCCTGTATTGCTCCACAACAGCTCAGAAAATATCCTCCAATTGAGTTATTTACCCATTCCCATATAAAATACAGTTATGTACTAGGCCTAGAAAAGTGCTGATTCGATACAGGGCCAATTTGTTGTGATACAAATAAGTGTACATCAACCTTTAGTACTTAGAAGCAGTGATAACCATTTCATGCTAAGATAATAAAAAAAAAGAAACATAAATAGAGAAAAAGTAGAATCAATCTAATTATCGAATGTACCTCTATCGGTAGCCTAAGTTTCTCCTTCCAGCTATTAGGCAGGGCTCTGAGGAGTCTTCTGACTGGTGGAGATTGAAGTCTGGGATCCAAGCTGCAAGGATCTTGAGGTTTCGTCAGAAAACTGACTATGATGCCCAGAATTACCGTCACCATGAAGCCGATAGCGGAATACCATAAGTATGAGATCTTGTACAGCCCAAATACTCTGTGATGAATGTGAACAATTTTATTATCATGGTAAATATTAAAGATTTAGAAACAATAGTAAGTTATAGCACATTATATTGCAGACATGGTATCATTGCCGCCTTCAGCTTTGACAGTGTTTAAATATTTTGTCATCATCAGCACCCCTTCATGTGTCTACCTATTGGCATGGCTTACTGTGGTATAAATAAATCACACCTATCCTCTTGCTATACCTACCTATCTTTTAGCTATACCATGTAAAGTGAATAGAGTAGGTAAGCTTTAGGTGTGGCAAGGAGATAGGTATTGTTATTTCTACCGCTTTTAGCCTCCTTTCTCTACCACAACCTAGCCCCAATCTCTTAGCAAGTTCAGAAAGTAAATTAAAAGCCACGCTCATCTTCTTGGCAAGTTTCGAAAAAACTTGTATAGCCGTAGTAGGACGAGACATACTTCCAATCTATACAAACTTAAAACGGGTTTATTTTTTCCTCAATTTATAGCTTCAGATTTTTTTTTTAGGAAGTCCATCTCGGGAGATTTTTTTCATTAGCATTATCCCATTATATAGAAGAATTTTGATAAGAAAAAAAAACCTTTCAGAACAGAATTCCTACAAAAATAAGTGTGTACAATCTCAGACTCGCACTAGTGATTTTAAAATGTCTGTCCCCGAAAATGCCAAGAAAATATGGTCACTTTACCAGTTACAAATAACATTCTGTTAAAAGTAACAATCATACTGACACTATCCCAACATTCTGAAAAGACAATCTCTCTTACTCTGGCTCTTCAAGGTCTGGCTCTTCGGTTTCATCTAAGACTATGCGAAACGTCTTGGCGGCCTCCTTGACTAGATTAAACTTGCCCAGTGCGGTGGAGTTGTTGTTACAAGAGCAGCCCTCCACAGTGGAGTTCTTGGGTATAAGCTCCATTAGACCTCTTGCCACGGCCACTTGAGTCCCCAGTCCAATCCACATCACCAGAGCTGCTGCTGTTACCCCTCCGACCAACGCACCCTAAGCGAACAAACGCGTGGATTTGTTAATATGGCTAAAAAGAGCCTTATCTTAAGCCTTGTCTACATACTCTAAGTTCAGTGTTCTCATAGTCCTTAAGGTGGAAGAGAAGTTGGGTTAGGAGTAGCATTTTTTGCAGTTTTTATAAAAAAACTATTTTCGGCCAGAATAAATAAAATATTGCTTCAGTACAAACATTGAGTTTAATTTTCTTCACAAAATGAGGTAAACAGTTGTTGAATATCTGTAATATGAACATAGCAGCATTTGATGAGAAACTTTTTAAATGAAGGAAAAAATGTTGTCAAATTCCAGGACACCCTTGAGAGGTATTCAACAACTGTTGATATCACTAGGGCTAGGATTTTGATGAGCTAAAAATTTGTAAAAAATGCCCTATTAAAAATGCATTTATGACCCAAAAAATGTAAAAAAATGCTATTTAAAACTAAAAAATTGACAAAAATATATTTTTTTCCTTACTAAAACAAGTAAACAAAAACCTTAAAATGTAATTTAATGTTCCGTTTCTGTGTCAAACTTAAAGTTTTTATTTTGTCAACATAATATATTTCATATAAAATAAAACAAGAAAAAGACATAAAAATTCAACCTACATTTTCTGACAGTTTAATTTAACATGGAAAACTTAAGAGTTTTTATTTCAACAGTCTAAAATTGCAATGCACAACAAAAATCATGTACAGATTTTCGAAAGAGAATAGTTTTCTATTATCTGCTAGCAATGCTTTAAACATAGAGAAGCTCCTTTCCACTTTTACTGATACCACAGAAGCATAGGCCTACTTGAAATAAACTATGTCGCTTTGTTCAAAATCTCCTGAAATTTCCCCAAGGGCAAACTTTTTCCCTTATAGCACATCTGCAACTAAGCACATCATTTTATATCCTTCATTTCAATTTTCTTTTGCACAGCCTTTCTCACTTGAACAGTCACAATATTTAGGTCATTCACAAATTTCTATACCAAATCTATTTGATCCACTAATAACACTGTCGATTTCTCCAAGGAAGTAATGGCACTAGGCAGAAATCCAAAGTTTAACTTTAGATAGGAAAACTTACCTGCAATTTCAGGATCAGAAAGAAGTTCCTGCACAACTTTAATTGAGGTTGCTTCATTGCTGTCAAATGAGTCGATCTTTTTCACAACTTGGAAGTTCTCAAAATAATAGTTGCATGCTTCAATCCAAGTCACCCCCCCCCCTCCCCCCTGGTTAAAATGGGAGCCGGTGGCAAGGGAACGCACGGGGCCTCCGACTTGAATGATGCCACTCGAGATGGTGCCTTCANCTCCGACTTGAATGATGTCACTCGAGATGGTGCCTTCAGAAAAACTTTCTTCAGGCACCCAATCAGCTGGTCAACTTCGATAAATTGCCCTAGTATATCTTCAGCAACTCTGACAGGCATGTGGTAGACATGTTAGGTGCACCATTTTTGAGTACAGCGCTTTCAGAGCAGGACATTGTTGTGTTGGATGCCATCGAGCCATATTAAGCTCAAGAACCTATCAAAGAGTTTGCTTATTGTAGAAAAATTAACTTTTTATAAATGTTCCCAATTGATCAGAAAATGTACGCCAGGGCCATCTTCTTTCATCGTACCTACCCCTACGTTAGCTACATGTCGTACTAAAGAGTCAGTTGTCTCATCCATAGATACCCATATTTTATTTTCTGCAAATTTTTCTCTTATCTTCTTCATGGTGTTTTCATAGCAACGGCCGACATAATTTTTTCTTGGTGTGGAGGAGTCAGCCAAAGACTTCCTAGTGCGTTTCTAAAAAGCCGCGCAATCTCGGATTGTTAACTTTGCTCAAGGTAATATCAGCACAAATGAAGGCTTCACACAATTCTTCGTAAAATGCAGAATGTTTTGAAGACTCACTGGTTTGGCCAAAGAGCATTTGCTGTAGTTTTTTCTCATCCTGGAATCGCTGAAGACCTCGTTTGTGTTTTTATCTCTTGACATACTGCTGCACAGTATATTTCTTTTCTGCGGAAACTCACCGTCACACATTTTGCAATATAGTATCTGTCCATTGGTAGAGAATAATTTTTCGCCATATTCAGCAACGAAAAGTTTTAATTTATATGAGGCACTTTCTTTCACTTTAGTCATGTTGAATGTTCACATAAATTCACATAAACAACACGTGCAGCTTCTGAAAAATGTAGAGAGACAATAAGCCACCGTTATCTGCAAAACTTGCTCAAACTAGTTTAAACGAGTTCATTACAGCCCTATTATGCTAGAGGGGTGGGGGAAGAGCTATCCAGCTATCACTGGCTTGAAGGAAGAGATGGGGGAGGGGTAGAAGTAGTCTAACCTCCGTCTTGGCACCATTGTTTGTTATGACGTGTGCAGAGATTTTCTAATCATGGATAAATGACTCAAATTTATAACAAAAAATGACTTAGAATGATCGAAAAACCTTTAAAAATGCCATATTCGCGTAAAAACACAGAAAAATGCAAAAAAATGCCTTAACAAAGCTACTTAAATCAGCGAAGTTTCTTATGAAAAAGATTTGTATATACTTATACAACGTTCCAGGTTTGCTAAAAAAAAAAAAGATGCAAAATCATCAAAATCCTAGCCCTAGATATCACCATGTGAAGAAAATTAAATTCCAGGTTTATACTAGAGCAATATTTTTTTTCTTTTTGGACCTAAACAATTTTTTATATAAAAACTGCAAAAATACTACCTTTAGTTCACCTTCCTTCCACCCCACCTTAAGGCACCAGAATAGTCTAGAAGAAATTCATAAATGCCAGAAATCAAGTAGGTTTATAAAATACCTAGTTGGAGCTGTCTCTCAGTTTGATAACAAAAGGAAAAGACAAATATAAATGCCAATAAAATTTGTGTTGCGACTTCCATTTTAATTTACACCATGTGATTAATAAATATCCATTACACACTCTTATATATTAATTACCTTTAGTTTCCTGGGAACTTAGGTCATATTGATTAAACCAAAAATCTGTGGAATTTTTTTACTTTTTAAAGTTCAAACTATGTTTACAAATTTATGTATACATAGGGCTATAGAATATTTTTTTGTTCGTTCCAGTAAACACCAAACTCTTGTATTATTAACAGTTTAATCACAATTTAATCTAAGCTCAACACAGCCCATCCCACAGCCGACAAACATAGAAATCATATACATTATCGAGGTATGGGGTAAATATTTGCCTCAGAAATGCAAAGGAGTTATGTACAGGGCATATGATGTCACAATATTGTAGCACGCATCGGAAACCTGGGTGATTAAGGAAAGGGATTACAACGGGATACAGGCATGTGAGATGAAATTTCTAGGGAGTGGGCTGGGAGTGACAGGGACAGAATGAAAGGGTAAGAAAGAAAGGAGGAGGAAGCCCACAGGAAATGATAGAGAAGGTGAGATCGAGGTGCCATGGACATGTGAAGAGTATGTAAGGGGGGAGGATTCCAAAGAGGATACTAGAAAGGGAGGTAGTGGGCAGGAGGCCAAGAGAAAGACCCAAGGACAGGTGGATAAAGGGAGTGTGGAGAGGAGTGGAGGAAGAAAGGTGGTGGGAGGATAAAAGTAAATGGAGAGGATTATGTTTGAGACACAGACCCTGACAGTGGCAGGAAACTGTCCACGATGATGATTAGTGAGGTCGAACCAGAAAACTTGTCTAAGTGCTGTTTTATGTATTATTTTTTCGACAAAAGTATAATGAAATCAGTTTAGTAGGTTTTTTAAAATTTTAAATAAGTAATTTTTGATATCTTTGTATTGTATAACTGTTTCACTAGTCTCGCTTACACAATTTTCCAGAGTACAATACAAAAAACTACCCCATGATACACAATATGGTTCAAGCTGCATTACCTATCCTATTATGGATTGAGATTAGCTCTTAAGTGATTACATTTTACCATGTATTTTTGCATCAAAATTAATTTTCTAAGATCATTTTACAACTTTTTAACAAAATTAATTGTGTAACATCTATACTGCATCCTCCTTTCCCTTTAACTACTTTATTCTTTTTTTGGCAACAAAATTAATTTAGGTACTAATAGTGTATCCTAGCCTTCCATTTTACCACTTTTTTTTCAATAAAATAAACTATTTAATATCTATTGTATCTTCCTATTACACATTTATCCATACAATATAAATATTTTATTACTTTTAAATAATCCCCTTCACAGGGTGTGTATGATTTCAATTGTACAATAAACTAACCATCTTATCTCAAATCCCCCACCGTAAAACCCACCTTATTGGTTTGGTCGCTATCGCAATGGTTGTGGGATTTATATTTCAAGTCTTTGCTGAGCCAGAACCATTTAGTTAAAAAAAAACAGCATTTTAAAAAATAGACTTTTGATCGGCTGTTCAATTTTCAGTTTGTTCTTGGCTATACCATTAAAAACACGTCATTGAGATTATGAGTGAAATACCTTTGAGTTGGCCCAAGGGAAAAACATCCCTAAAGAGAACAGGCCAAGAGTCACACCCCCGACCATTCCGTTGAAACTGAGCGCAACCTGAAATAGAGGAAACAATAGAATATCCCCTTGTAAATGACCTACAATTACAAAACTGAGCAGTTTTTTTTATAACTATTTAAATTTAAAAAATAAATTACTTAATTACATATATGTTTGGTAAATTGTTATCAAGGGCGTAAAGAGATAGTTTTTCTAGAAAGTGTAATAGGTTTGCTAGAAAATATTAATTTACCTCTAGCCAATTAAAGTTTTTATACATATGTATGGAACCTCCCTTGAAGCGGTCCATCAAATTCCACGGGTGACTGGACCCCCTCTACCCCACTTTTCTACATCCTTGAGACAGTTATTGACATTTATTGAATTAAAAACATGATTTTTACTATAAACATCCTTGAACATAGGAGTTTTTTTCCTTCCTTTTGTGCTTCGCGTCTTACCTCCCGCTCAGGCTATCCACATATTTTTACCGATTTATAGGGCACAAGCAAGGTATGATTTTGAGGTTGTGTACCCACATTTTTCTGGAGAGAGAGTGGGAACAATGATACTTTTTTTCAAATACCAAGAATCAATTCTGGGACCCTCAAATCAGTATACCAGCATGCTACTTACTTGGATAAGGATTTTTGATATTATAATTTAATGTACATTAATTGCATTTTATTTGTAACGCTTGATTAATAAATGTCAAACGAGTATGGGTTTAGTTTTCTAAATTATTGTTTAATAAAACTCCTTAGCTTGGTCCTTAATGGCTATTATTTCTACCCCATAAAAAAAATTCCCCCCCAACATGCTGAATTAACAAGATCGAGCTATAAGCTAATATATTGGTACTGAAAGTTTTTTTTTACATTTTATTTCAAGTAGGTACATACTAAGACAAAATTCCCCCGACTTAAATTCTTATATTGGATATGTTTTTAGCACAGTCTTCAGTTCTGATTTTATTTAAAGTTGTGCAAATTAAATTTTATGCTACAGATTCACAGTATTTATATAAAATATATATTTAACCCAAAGTAACTTTTAACTAAATTTTACCCGACTTTGGTGGCCGACTGCATGGTCTATGGTGTCACTCATAATAGAGTGGCGTAGTAATGAAAGGGAGATCGAGGTTTGAATCCCGGTCGGGTGTAGTGAGGGTTTTCCATTCTCTCTCCATATAAATGTGGAGCATAATCAGTACATATTTGTATAGCCCGAACAAGTACTAAGACGTGGGGCTGAAAAAACTTAACTCTTATGACTTAAACTAGACAAAAATTAATATTTACAATAATTTTGAAGGAAAAAAAAATATCCAAGAGATATTTAACAATAGTCAGAGAATAAATAGTAAGAGCATATTTTTAAAAAAGTAATTTTTTTTTTACCTGTAAAACACTTCCCAGGTGCTCGACTAACGAACACTAGGGCGAAGCTAAGGACCCCGAAGGCCACAGAAAGACACTTGACAGTGATGGCCTCCTTGTGCTCAGGTATATCGATTTTAAAAGCCCCGTGTAGGAAATCCTTCATGGTGACTGCAGCCAGAGAGTTCATGGCCGCCGCCACAGTCCTAGAAATAAATAGTTTGATTACACCATACTCCATGGTGTCGGCCTGCAATCGAGCCGTCTGTTGGCAGAAATGGTGCAAATATCTGCGGATAGAGGGTGTCATGGGGTCAGCACATCAAACCCTATGGCTGTTGGTCTCAGTTTTCTAGACCGAAAGTTACTACTTTTTGATTCAAGTAGCTCCTCATTTGACCTCATGGGAGTGGGTTGACCCGGTTCCAGATACACAGTTTCACAGAACATCTGGAAACGCTGAGGATCGAACCCGCGACATCTAGATTTGTAGCCAGGAACTCCCGACTACTAGACCACACAGTCTGATTTTCGTAGGAGGCTCATTATTTGAAAACTAAAACTCATGTTACCACAATGGTGGGCAAAAAAAATTCTATTTATGTACATTCTAGGCTTAATTATTCAATAATGCAAAGAGAAATTCTACAGTAATCCATATAGTAAGGTATTTATAGAATGCCAAATTCTAGTGAATTTCTATCAATGTTCATTGCCAAAAGTCTGCTAGATATAAAAATCAGGGTTCACATTCCCTGTGTTCAGCAAGGGGAATTTGATTATGGCCAAATAACAATAAAGTATGAACAAAATCCACTAAACCATTTTGACTGTAGCGCCAAGGATGGACAGAAAGACAGAAGTTTAAGATCCACCCTTTTTGGTTCAGGTTAGATATAACGTCAGGATTAATCGTAACCTTGAGGGTGAAATCTTTCACTATTTCAATGCTTTCTCTATAGGAAAAAGTAAAAATAAAATATTTTTTTATCTTTTCTGACTGAGTCAACAAGTCCTTCATACCCAAGAGAGGCACTGAAAATCCCTGCGACAAAGAACCCAGGTACTCCTTTCAGATGTCCCATGGAATTCATGACAAACAAAGGGAGGAGCTGATCACTGTCTGTTATCACCTGAAATGAAAGAAAAATATTTCAATGAATTAACCTTAAACTTAAAAGAGCTCATCTCACCTCATGGATAACACCTGACTTGGGTAGGTAGCATTGTAGTTTAGTTTTATGTAGCCTCTCTCTTTATATCATTAGAACTTAAAAGTTTATTGTTCCACTTTCGGTACGCCACCTATCCCTATCTTTAGCTAGTTCTATCCAATCCACCTCATTACACCCTATATCTTTCAGGTATATTATAATGTAATTCTCCCATTTGGTCTTCCTAATGGTCTCTTCCCATTGGGTTTGCCAGTCAGTACACTGAACACAATTTTAGATTCTCCTATTCCCACTGCATGTCCTGCCCACTGGATTCTATGAGATTTTGTCATCCTAAGAAAGTCTTGTGATGATTACATGGTATGTAACTGATCATTATGTAATCATCTGGAGAAAAAAAATTGAATTGAAACTACTCAAAAAGTTGTATAATATTTTAAAATGAAAAAATAAACAAAACAATGAAATGACCCCGTAAATGAAGAAAACCACATCAATATGTTTTCAGGTTCAAGTTTAATATTTTTTTATAGTTCCCGGTTAGTTGGCTGTCAGATGAGTTCTTAAAATTTACTTTCTTTTGAGCGTTCTCTAAAGTCTAGCTTCAATGCTGATGAACTATTTGCATTATTTTTTGGGCTTAACGTCTTACCAATCATCTGGGATATCCTCATATTTACACTAATAGGATCTGAATGTAAAACCCTTAGCTCAGTCGGTAGCGTGTCTGTCTACTTAGTCTAAGGGTCCCGGGTTTGATTCCTGGCATGGCCTAAAAATTTATCATTGATGAAATGTGGGTTTACCCTTGTGATGTATTAACAGTCAGAGACTGGATGATGTACCTGTCCTAGTCTCAAGTTAGATTATAAGGCATATGAAGCTACGACAGGCTTAGCCAGTAGTGGAAAATACATGGCTTGGATAAAAAAAACTGACCCAGAACACAAGCTGGAAACAGTAATGGATATAAAATAAAAGATAATGATGTGAAAGGTAAAATTTAAGAGAAAATGTACCTCTAATTGAGTGAAGGTAGAGTGGCAAACTATTTAGAGTAAAACACACCTTGATAAATATTTGAACCCCGACTTCCCTATCAATGGAAACTCAGTGCAAACACTGTTGACACCTTATTTCATGTCGACAACAATGGAGTTTTATTTTAAATTAAAGGATTAAGCTGCTATTTAAAATACATGTTCAATGCAAGTTTGTATCATACTTCAATTTTGAGAGGATCACAGCTGTGGTACTCTGAATACATTATCATCCCTGTGTAGAAGTTGATCGTAAAAATTAATACCAGGCCGAAACAGCTAACCCACAGTGACCTGAAAAAGAAAGTATTTCAAATAATAATCCTAATTTATTGTAACCAGATTATAAATTCATCTAGCCTAGCCAAGCCAAGCCAGTGGCTTGTTGGGGGGAAAAACCCCAATTTAGGGAATGCTGATAAGAGGGAAGATGCTTTAGTAAGATATATTTCTCTATAAAATACTCTCCACTTGAGATTTGTAAAATTAACCATTTAAAACAAACCTAAGACTTGTCGAAGTCCCACAATTTCCAAATAAATATTGAAATCCTTACGGAATTTTACAGAGAGATAACTAAACTCTCCAAGGAAAGTAATCATCTACCTTAATAAATTAAGGGTACATGTTTAGCTTCAATAATGATGAAAATAATGAGAAGATGCGTTTTAATTTTCAAAGACACAACACTAGCTAGATCCAAGGCCGTAGTCAGGGGGGGGGG
>CABFWB010004005.1:47543-67053 GCA_902151455.1 Timema bartmani
CAAGACGTGAAGCGATTCCTTTCGACAGTGATTCCAGAAGTTATACCCAGGTAACTTTCATCATGTTATTATTATTATTATTACTATTATTAGCACCGCGTCTTACTACCCGTTTGGGTTATACGCACTTATGCTAATGTGCAATGGTAGGGTGATTGGGAGATGAAATGGAGGACCTACAGTTTAACGTGGGATCCGAACCACGGTGGAGGCCTGGCATTCCTCACATTCACAAGTTGTGATTAATACACGTCTTGTCAGAGGTGAAGGAAGGGTTTGGTATTCAGATAAATCTGTGCCGGGACCGAGGATTGAACCCCGGACCCTCAGCACAGAAGTCTGACACCTTACCCCTAGACCACCAGGTCACCTTCATCATGTCGTCCTCTGTGGTCTTGGGGTATAGTGCCTGCCTCTTGGACCCAATGCTCGTGGGTTTAAACCCAGCTGAGGTTGATGGATATTTATTGAGCGATAAAAATCCGCAGCACAACTTATTTTGGAGGGGAAATAAAGCCGACAGTCCCATGTCGATTGTGGCATGTAAAATAAACCTGGAAAGTATGTGAAAATACATTTCCCTGAAAATTGGTAAACCCTTTCGCTCACGCTTAAAGAAATTATCGCGTGCTGATAATTATAGTCAGTCGGCTCAGAAAGTGCACGTTAAATACCTCAAATGAATTGAAAACTTATATATTTTTTTAATGAAATTTAATTAGACTGAGAATTTTCTCAAAAATTTCAAACTTCAAAAATATTCAGGAGGGGAAGCAGTAATTTTAGAAAACGACAAATTATTTCGACAAAAATTTCTCAAGTTCTAATCAAACTGATTTTAATTTTTTTTAAACACAAGTCCTTACTTTGAGAATTAAAAAAAATTAAAGTTTACTCATTTTTACTAGCAAAACCGCAATCTATATACAGGGTGTTCCCGGATTAAACAGCCAAACCTTAGTATATGTTAGGGGATCAAAAAACTAAGTCAAAATAGCCTTTGGAGATTAGCTCATTTTTGCTTCCTTTTCACGCAAACAGAAAAACACCTAAATGAAAACATGTATTTATTTCCTATTTATTATAACTCTGATAATAAGATCATAAGTTACCGCAACTTAATGCGGAAATGAGCGAGACACATATATAGGCCGTAAAATTTACAATTTAGAAAAATTCTATCATAGTTTAAAAAAAAGTATTTTTTATTTTTAGTACGAAAATCCTAAGAAAATAAAGAAAAACACGTCAACATTTGTACGTAAAAACAGCAAAAAAACATTATTTTCGTATAAATATCCTGCTTATTCGTTTTATACCGATACCTTCTAATATAGTGAAATTTTAGTCGGAAGAACCTTATCTGAAAGCTAGGAAAGCTACTAAATCTACTTTCAAGTACTCATAATTCGAGTCATGTGACCAACAACTGTCACGTTTGATGGATATTTTCGATATCTATAAAATAACCCTGATTATATAGTGACATGCTATCAATTTTGTCCGTAACAAAATAATTCTAAATGGCACTTATTATGAAAATTAGACAGTCTCAATACTTTTCTTTCAATACTACATCCCTAAAGAATCTTGCTATCTACCAATCAAGTTTTTCCAGAAAAACCAAAGCCTAAATTAAACCACCGTATATTAGTCAGTGTTGTATAATAATTCTGGTTTGTATCTGTCACTAAGGGCTTCCCATAGTTCCTCAAATGAAGATAAGAGAAAGGACAGACTAATGTGGCTTGATTATGGTTTGGCTTTTTCTGATAAGCTCGATTGGTCGACAATTTTAATTTTAATTAATTTTAATTTATATGTATTTTTTCACAATTCCAGTATGATCTAGATTTATCAAATAAACATAATCATTTTGAAAGCTCACTGTGAAAATGTAGGTAAAACGAGAAAATGGCAGTGTTTTTGTAGTTTTTATAATATAGGAAAACCTTTTTTGACCAAAATAAATAGAATATGTGTTCCAGTATAAAACTAGAGCTTAGTTTTCTTCACATGGTGAAATCACCAATTCTTAAATATCTGTCATGAGCATAGCGGAATTAAATGACAAACTTTTTAAATGAAGATAAAAATCTGTCATTAAATTTTAGGACATCCTTGATAGACATTCAACAACTGTTAATATCACCACGTGAAGAAACTTAAACTCTAAGTTTCTACTGAAGCATTTTTTTTTTGACCAAGAAAAGGTTTTTATATAAATATGTCAAAAACAATGCTCTTATTTCACGTTCCCTACATCCCCACCTTAAAGTAATGAATTTGATATAGTTTGGAACTGACAGTAGCCAAATATTATATTACCAAAGCCATAATTCCTTTTATATGAATGCCATCCATTATTGTTATTATACCTTAATTTTAAAGATACAATTATTTTTATACAAAATATAAGCTCACCCACTTGGATGGTTGCATAATTTAAGGCATCATTCTCGTATTATATTGGATTACCGATTATGAGGAAATAAGAGTTCGAATCCTGGTAGGGTGTACTAGTGATGTGTTTTTTTCTAAATGGTTTGCCACTGTACCTCCACGTAAAGTTGGGTATATTTCTTATAATGTCAACTTTTATCATTCCTGTTCCATCATTATAAATATACAGATAGTTCAAACGGGTAGTAGGACGCGGTGTACAAAAGAAATGAGATAAACCTAGAAAATAAATACTTAAAGAGCTCATCTCACGTCCGATTAGCGGGTAAATTAGATACAAGATCACGATCGAACCAGAAAACTTATTTAAGTGCAATTTACTGCATTATTAATTTGACCACAGCGAAATTGAGATCAGTTTGATAGGTTTTTTTTAATTTAAAATAATTACCTACTCATTTTTATTGTACTTTTTTTTAAAAATAAGTAAAACTATTTCACTGGTTTCAATTCCAATGGGTTTTTTTTAAGTTAAATAAAGATAACCTCACCACGTTGTAACGTCTGGTTCGAGCTGTATTACTTAAGTTAGGTGTTATCCGTGAGATGCTCAAGAATACTCTTCGTAGAAAATATGTAAAGCTTCATCACAATAGTTGGTCAACGAGACATTTCAGGCCTCGTTCTTACATCGAACCATGGACACTTCGTTCCATAGCCGTTCTATAAGAAATCTCTTTCACTTCAATTCACAGAGCGATTGACTGCGGACAGCACGACAATAACCCCCAAATATTCCAGGGGCTTTGTCCTGTTGAAAGACTCGCGCTCAAACAAATTGATAACGAGTGTCATTTGTGACTAATTGACATTGTGATTGGAAACCTCGCTGGTGGTTGAGGGGTGGGAGGGGGAAGTGTTGACACATTTGGTATAGAGTCATGATAAATAAAATATGTCACATGAGGATTTATCTTTCTCTCTCACACACAGTTCCATCTTAAAAAAGGGTAAGGGTGGGGAGGAGCACATCGACCTTGGATGGGGATGTAGAGAACGTGAGCTAAGGGCAGAATTTTTGCAGTTTTTTCTTAGCAAAACATATTTTTGACCTAAATAAAGAATATTGCTCCAGTAGAAACATAGAGTTTAATTTTATTTATACGGTGATATCAACCACTATTATTAAATACTTTATATGTCATGAGAATAACGGCATTGGGTGAGAAACTTTTTAAATTAAGAGAAAAAGTTTTCATTAAATTCCAGGACACCCTTGACAGATATTCAAGATCTATTAAGATTTATATGTAGAGAAAAATATCTTAAAATTTTTTTGGGGGGTATTTAATTTACTTTATGAACCAACTGATTATATCCGCATGCAAGAGCAAAAGAGAAATGGCCTATCAATTTTTCCGGGAAAGGTATTTTCACATGTCTTTCAGGGTTCTTTACATCCCACAATCGACATGGGACCGACGGCTTTACTTCCCCTCCGAAGGCAGTTGTGCTACGGATTTTTATCGCTCAATAAAAATCCGTCAAGCCTGGCTGGATTTGAACCCATGAACATCGGGTTCTGAGGCGAGCACTTTACCCAATGACCACCGAGGTCGACAAAAGAAAATTAAATTATCTATCAGTAATTTGATTTATTTTGCCTTTTTTAAAAAATAAAAACTGCCAAAACACCGCCCTTAGCACGCATTCATACACTCCCACTTTAAAGGACCCTTAAATAGTCAGAACAGAGATTCAGACTTAATGTGTAGGCCTACTCACATAAAGAGAGAGAAAAAAAATGAACACTGAAAGTTAATGTTACCATAAAAAAAATCTATGCAAAAATGTTATAAGAAAATAATGTTCTACAAAATATAGGGGGAGTGGGAGACGGGGGGCGCGAGGGAGATGGCTAATAAAAGTTAGACTCAATGAACATACAATCACACCAAGCTCGAGAGCCACTTCTAGTCTACAGATCTAATAGTTTTAATTTCGTACGTCCTAGTGTCAATAATGACTATCAAAAACTTTAACTATTTATCCTGAGTTGATGAAGGCGAATTTTAAGGAAATATTTTGGATATGTGTGTGTGAGAGAGATTTAACATTATTTCTCTTGTCACATCTTTTATTTATAAGCGCTGTAGTTATGTTCATGATTCACAAAGTAAGATTGTTATTTTAATGAATATCCTACCATAGCTGGGGGAAGGGTCATACCCAGAAATTTATTTTGGGTGCGGTCCTATTTTTTANAAACATCGTATCCTCAAGGCGTACGGCCTTGACCGGAGATCAAATGGTCTAATACGTTAAAATCGCATTGGAATCAGCCGTTCTTGACAAGGAAATGAGGCTTGAAAGTAACTATAAAAATACGCACGTACTAAAGGAATTATTCAATTTGTTTGTATAAATACTGACCCTTGCTAAAACTCGTTACTAATGCAATTTGGCTTAGTATACAGTTTTTAAGTGTTTACAGCTTGTTTTTGTATATTATCTTTAAGGGAGGTTCAATTTTTTTAGATATGAGCGTAGCTAAATCGACTAATACTACGTACTCCTATATAGTAGGATTCTGTTAGGAAGAAAATTTTAGAAAATGTACACTTTTTTTGGTAGTTGACAGTGATAATATTTTACTTTATTGTTGATATTAATTAATTTGTAAATATAATATTAATATTATCTCTAAAATGTGAAAATTATAGATCAATTAGCTTTAGTAGAAATACATGAAAATTGTTTTAGAAAATTTGATAACCGCCAAAAAGGTTCTATCCTAATCAAATCGGACTGAAGATTACCCGAGATACTCATTATTGATAGAAATGCAAGTAGGTCTACATCATATTGAAAACTGTCATAAAAAAGTATGTCTGTAATAATTGAATATTAGCTTAAGTTTTATTTTCAAAGTGGACTGCCAAAGACTGAGAGATCGAGGATTTAATCCCTGTCGGGTCTACTGAGGGATATTTTCCTAAACGGTTCCCACTCTCCTTCCACGAAAATGTAGGTAGATTATCTATAAAAGGTTTTTTTCCCTATCCCAAACGCATTATAGTAGCTAATTATTAACATATGTGTATAACCATAATAGGTAGTAAGACGGGGTGATTTAAAAAAAAGTTAAACTTGTTGTGAATATAGTACACATACAATAAGGTATAAAAAAATGATATATTAACATTTTCATACGCCAAGTCATGTGATCTGCAACTGTCAATTTTGATAGATAATTATCAATCAATAGCCTAACTATTAAATATCATTCCATTCATTTCATTCATTAAAATATTAATAATAAAGTAAAATGTTACCAATGTTGACCGCAAAAAAAGTTAATATTTTTTCTAAAATTTCCTTCCTTGTAGATTACTACTATAACTGTCAAACATTACTTACTTGACGTATGAATCCATAAAAAATTGTAGCATGTCGAATTGTCAGATAATGTTATTCTATGGCTGTCCGAGATTTTCCCCTCTCTACCTTCTGATTATGTATTTGGGGTGACCTGAGTGAACAAATGACTGTCGCAGGAGTAAGATAGCAAATAGCAGGTATAGCTACGATTGATCAAATGATGATGACATGATGCCGTGAAGTCCACCTGCTTATGCAGGTGTCCGGTAACTTGTGTTTTGCGAGAGGAATTTCAGAGTGATATTACAAACACTGGCAAACGCATTACATTTTAACATGACAACGCATAGCGGAATGTATTTCAATAAAAAGGAATTTTTTTAACAGTTAAAAGAGTCAATTTAAATAATTTTCATATATTCATACACCAAAATATGTAAACTGCATCCGTCCTTTTTAAAATATAATATCACCCACTATGATGACCACATGGTCTAACGCGCTATTCTCGCCAGTAGACTAGAATGCCGATAACTAGAAGATCGAGGTTTATATCTCAGTCAGGTGTAACGAGAGTGGTTTTTCCAAAATGGTTTTCCAAGCAAATTCGGGTATATTTCCATAATATGTAACCTTCCTAATCCCTAAACCCGTTATCGTAATTAGTAGATAAGCATATAATCCAAACGGGTAGTAAGACGCGGTGCTAAAAAAATAGACATAATATTGATATTAATTTTCAGCAAACCCACTCATTTTGTGAGCTCCCATTAGAATTTCCAATCACCAAGAATACCTAAGTATTTGCAACTTCACAATTTCAATGAGTATTTCGGTAACACTATTCATTATGAATTGTAAAAACTGAACACAACTGGCAGCGGTCACACTCGCCATGCAGCAAATGACCGCCACCGTGAGGTAGAACGCGGCACAGGCCGCAATGTTGCCCGCCTGTTCGCGCCGGTGTGTGCACGTCCATTAGATAACATAGGCTATACTGGTTATCATCCCTGAGGGAACTGCGTGGCTACTATTGGAAAACAGCGTTGTCATTCTCTTGTTCTCACGTCGCCAATCTTCCCTAAAACATAAGATAAATTTTGCAACGCTTGTTCCTCGATGTTGTCAGTAGTTCCTTCTTAGCCTAGCCTACCACCTTAACACACAACCGAGAACGAGGAGATTTGGCAACAGTTAAATGAGAGAGAGCGAAGATAAAGCTTTACTCCATTAAGACCTGCAGTTCCCTCAGCGATGATATTGGGTGTACATCTGACCACAGCCACCACGTTGGTGTGTGGAGATCTTAAAGTGTATTTAAAACCTAAGTACGTCTGGGCCAGCCCGAAGGGCCACGGCCCAAGCCCGCCGTTATTTAAGGGCGCCAAAGTGCTTAAAAATTTACGAATTAAAATATTATTTTAAGGGACATGGAAGGTTCGCAATTGCGAACGCTATATATCTAGTAGATAGATATAAAAGTACATGTGCGCATTCTAATTTCACGGCTATCTACGCTTGTCAATCCTGTGGTTCACGTAAAACTAAGAGAAGGCACCTCTAAACACAGAGGAGCATAAAGAATGCAAGTTTGATAATGCACACTACGCATTTTTTTGCACATCAGCCCGGCCGGCATTCTCTGCCGATATAATTATGTGTGCTCGTGTCAATGCTTATTTCTATCAATTTCTCTTTTCTCTGAAGAAACTCACTTTTTTCAGTCAAATTTTTACCAAATTTTTCACCGTTCTATGTAAATACGTTGAAGTTAAGAGGTGTCGTGTGATATATTAGTTTTAATTTCAAGGTGAACGATTTTTATGGTATTGAAAAGCTGAACATAAATTGAAAAACCATGGTTTGACTATTATTATTATTATTATTATTATTATTATTATTATTATTATTATTTAGCACCACGTCTTACAACCCGTTCAGTTTATATGCTTTAAGAATTGGGAAGGTTGAATTTAAAGGAAATGAACTCGCATTTGTGCAGAGGAAGAGTGGAAAACCATTTAGGAAACCCCTCAGTTCACCCAACCAAGATTCGAACCTCGATCTCTCCATCCTCAGCAGTCTAGCTCAACAAGAAACTAGCACGTTGGCTAACTACGCCAGCGAGGCGGGTATATCGTTTAAATAGAGCTCACGCAAGTACTCGCCCACTTGTAGTTAGTGTCATCATACGTTCTCCCCGATTAATCATGTATTTTTGGGTGTATACAATTACATCGCATGTCCATTACATCGCGTTTTTGGTACAAATACATTTCAGGTCCATCACGTCGCGTTTCCCCCAACTCTCTACACACAGCTACTCCTACTCTGACGTACAACCAATAGGAATGAAGGGTCAACTGACTCCACTTGGGAGGGGGAGAGTTTATAGCTTGCCAGAAATCTAATGTCTCCCGGCACAGATTTATCTGATTGCCAAACTCTTCTTTCACCTCTGACAAGACGTGTATTAATCACAACTTGTGAATGTGAGGAATGCCAGGCCTCCACCGTGGTTCGGATCCCACGTTAAACTGTAGGTCCTCCATTTCATCTCACAATCANACAACTTGTGAATGTGAGGAATGCCAGGCCTCCACCGTGGTTCAGATCCCACGTTAAACTGTAGGTCCTCCATTTCGTCTCACAATCACCCTACCATTACACATTAGCGTAAGTGCGTATAATCCGTACGGGTAGTAAGACGCAGTGCTAATAATAATATTAATATTAATAATAATAATAATAATGATAGTAATAATAATAATAACAATAACAATAATAATAAATCTGATGTCCTTATAAACCTTGGAGACATGAATTTGTAAATTCAAATTTCTGTGGCGCAACGAAAAGCAAAGATGAAATAATAAAATAAGAATATAATCTAAAAATTAAAAATATACCGTTTTATCTAGTCAATTTTTCCCGGAGAGGTAAAAAACCAAATTATGGTGTATTTATTTTAGGAGTGTTGTCGATCCAGTTGTCTAGACATCTCGGTTATGGTGGGTTTGTAACGCAATGTAATTGTACATATTATATACGCGCCTTCCTATTGGTTGTACGTCAGACTAGAGCTAGCTGTGTGTAGAGAGGTGGGGGGGAAATGCGACGTGATGGAACTGGAAAGTACTGTATTCATACCAAAAACGCGATGTAATGGAGATGATATTTAATGGTGGTCCCCCGTATTTTGAGCTAAAATTTTAACAAAGTTGTCGCCTCTTTTGTATACCAGTCTATTACTTTGAAGTATTGTATGATCGGTTAATTTCATACTAATTTATGTTTTGTTCGGTGTAAAAAAATCCATTATATTTTATAAACAAACAACATCGTTTAAAAATCACTTAAGCTATATAATTATTTTTAAGGGGGTTAAGGTTAGGTTCTCGAAAAAAAAAATTATATTTATTTAATTGACATTCATATATGATTATATCATATTTTCTTAAAATTATATAAAATATATTTACATACACTAAACAATTACTCAAGAACGTCTAATATCTTTGGCAATATTCTCGATAGAAAATGACATATTAGAATTTCTAGATCTCTTCGATTTAATTCAAACTTTTTCTGAAAGCAAAGCAAAACATGATAAATTTCATATGGGATAAAGCAATAGACAATATAAATAAAAAAATTCCTTAGAAAAATTCGTTATTGGTATATTGTCAATTACTTATTGGTAGTATTGTCAATTCTTTTTAACCCAAATAACAAGATTTAAAAATTTAAAAAAAATGTATTTCTCAATACATTTTTTTCAAAGCATAATCTACAAAATCATTATTCCTTTTTGTTATTGGGGGAGGGTGTGCATATTTTTCGGTACTGCCCGGGTTGCATGGACAGCTTGTACCGACACTGATAATGATTATCAATAATTGAGAAAACATTAAAAATTAATAGCGATAGTAAGGAGCATTACTATAGTATGTACTGTACATGTAAAACCAGGATTAAATTAATTTAATATATTTTCAAAGTATTCAATGTAGTTATTGTTTATATTTTGTAAATGTAATCAAATTGAAATGAAAATATACTTAATAAATGTACAGCGTTAGTTAAAAGAGAAATCTCATAGACAAAAATAAAAACAGCAATCTTGGAAAACCAGACTAAATTTTAAGATTATGTTTATTTTTGAAACGTTAATATACTATATAGTCATATGTTTTAGTTTCTTTACTCGCGAATTTATCACGAATTGCTGTGTGCTTTTTAGTACATTTTATGTCGTCTGATACATAGAAACTAAATATTTATAAATTTTAATTTACTTGTTAAGTTGTATCAAGTGATAAAGTATGATAGGATTATTTTAGAAGACATATTGCGGGCCATGTTGGACACATTCTACTAAATTAGGGTATTTTATAGTTATTAAAACTATCAATCAAGAGTGGCAGCTGAAGATAATATTTCTTGGCGTATGACTAGATGAAAATAGTTTTAGTAACTGTTATAGCTTTCAGATACGCTCTTTCCTACCAAAATCTTACTATTATCAAAAACTGTTTGTACTCAACTTTTGATCCTAATGTAGCCTATTAATGAATTAATATTATTCACTAATGCCTTTTAAAAAATGTAGCTACATATTAATTTATTATACTATGCATATACTTCAAGCTAGAAGAAACGTGAATGAATTTTTTTAAAACACGCTTACATAAATGTTTACATTAAAAATAATATTAAAAAGAGAAACAGACCATTCGAATCCTCGAATCCTATGGTATTTGAGATTAGTAAATATAAAAAAAAACCAACTCTAATACAATAATTATTATGAAAACCTTGTCTTCAAATAATAATTAAAGCGATAAGGTGAAATAAATTATTTCAACATGTGTATTTTGGAGAGTAACAATATATGAAAAAAAGGACAAAATTGTATTAATATAATTAATTTACTAAAAAATAAACGTGTTCTCTTTGTTGTTTATGATGTAAAAGACATTAAAAACAAAATATCATTTGTCAGTGGTGTTAAGGTGAGGATGTAGGGAACGCGAGCTAAGGTCAGTGTTTTTGCAGTTTTTATATCAAAACTTTTTTTTTTTGTCAAAATAAATATAATATTGCTTCAGTAAAAACGTAGACTTTAATTTTATTCCCATGTTGATACCAACAGTTGCTGAATATCTGTCATGAGCATAGCAGCATTAGATGAGGAACACTTTAAACGAAGAAAAAAAAGTTATCATTAAATTACAGGACATCCTTGACAGATATTCAACAATTTTTGATGTTACCACGCGAAGAAAATTAAATTGAAGTAATATTATTGATATATTTTGACCGAAACTTTTTTATATAAAAACTGAAAATGTATTGACGTTACTTCGCATCCCCTATATGCCCACCTTAAACAACTATTTTTAAATTAAATTTTAAATATTTATAAGTAAAGTCAAATAAAATGTACATTTTTAATGATTCGAAGATTTGAATTTGGATTCGAGGTTAAAAAGAAAATTTAATATTCAGATTTAAAAAAAAAACACTTATAATTACCACAAAACGCGGTCAGACACTTCTTTTCGTTTTCTATTGAGCCGAATAGGCATTCACGTAAATAATAGTAATAAGAGTAACAAGCCCAGTTATAGGAAGATAGTTCTGACGGGGCCGGCGGGTAGCCAGCGATCACCAAGACAACTGAAGAGCCATCCACTCCGTAGTCGCCAATATAAACCACTCCAAGATACTCTGCCCTAAGGCAAGGCTGAACAGGCGAGGTCTGGGACAATTAGTGGATGACTCTCGAAGCTGCCAAACCGAGTCATCACAATTAATAAATTAATGTTCTCCTACTATTCTTGTGTGGTGAAAAAAAAAACTACCGACCTTTTTTTTTTTGTTTAAGAATACGTCTCAATAGAGAACTTGTTCAGTGAAAACTGCATTTAGCAAGATACGGAAAGAAAAACAAACATAGAACCGGTGGGTGGGGGTGGGGGGTAAATCGCAATGTCAATCAAACAAATGGTCCATTGGCTTAAGAGAATGTGAGAAACTTGATAAGCCTTACTGATATTATTAGGACACACAGTTAACTTCCTTAACCGACAACTTAACTGGTTGTACCGACTATGTTCATATCTTAATCTACAGTTAAGGTGATATGGAAAGAAACGGGAGTTAAGGTTTTTAGAGCTAGAGAGTTCAGGAATTCAAAATTGTTTTTAATTCTTTAAATAATTATTGAAAAATGACACCTGGACACGGGAAACAAACCCGGGGCTCAGTATGCCAATACTTTAACCACCAAGCTATTCAGGAATCATCCCATGGCCAGGGTCATTCTTCGCTTATATTTTAAGGCAGAGCCTGTGATGGACGTGCGTAAATCGTCATTTACATAAAATGAGTGATCAATTAAGATCACGAGCTATCAGATAACGCAGCCACCTTCAACTCGAGAAGGATTTTTGCTGCCATTAGTACAATGACAACTGTACGAATGCAAATATCATGACAAATAGCTTAGTGGTCAGAGACAGGGGCGCCCGCAGAGGAGGACCGCAATCACCCCCTCTGAGATTCTGAGGTTGTATAAATATTAGAAGTTTGATTTTTTTATTATGTTGTAGCTTATTTTGAAGCGTCTTTTCAATTTAATAAAGTTTCCCGCCGCCATAGGGGGTGGGGGCATTCCATACCCCCTGGAGAAAATCCTGTGGGCGCCCCTGGTCAGAGCATTGATATACTAAGCCAAAGGTACCAGGTTCCATTCCTACGTCCAGGTGTTATTTTTCAATATAAAGAATATGATATTCAAATGCGGCTATAACAGTAATTATCAAATATAATAGCTTTGCTATTTAATCCATCAAAATTGTTTTGGCCGGAATGAATAAAATATTGCTTCATTAAATATGGTTATTTTAATTTTATATACATAGTAACCTCAACAGTTCTTTAATTAGAGTCATGAACATAGTGTAATTTGATTAAAGATATTTTAAATCGAGAGAAAAAGGTATCCCCAAATTTTAGGATGATAATGACCAATATTCATTAGTAATATAATAGGTCTTTAATATGTCACCAACCCGCTTTGGTAGCCGTAGTCTAAGGCACTATTCTCACAATAGACTAGACCAGGGATGGAAAACTTTTCCTACCAGTGTTCCACTTTAGGACTAGATACATTTTAAACTAGTCTGCCACCTCTTATTTATGTTCTTTAACGAGTATTTAAAATTTTAAAAAAATGACGAATATCATGAAATGTAATGAATGATTCAAATAAAGTTGTAAATATTTTAATAATGCCTAAATTTTAAAGAAGATACATTTACTAAATAGTAAAATTGGGTGTCTTAAACAATATTATTCTCTAACTTAAAATAACAACATTGAAATTAACACCTTCAGTGAAAAAAAGGTGATAAATGTATATGTAACTTATGTTAAACTCAAAAAACATACATAATCTTTTCCATATTATTTTAAAACATGTATTTTTTCAGCCAAGATATTTATGCTCGTTTCATAATTTATTTTCAATAGCCCACAAGATGCCCTTAAGGTGGAATGGAAGGCAATGCGAGTAAAGAACAGTGTTTTTGCAGTTTTTACAGCAAAACTTTTTTTTTATAAAATAAATCAAATATTTCTCCAGTATAAACATAGAGTTTAATTTTATTCACATGGTAAAATCACCAGTTATTGAATATCTGTCATGAGCACATCGGAATTAGATGACAAAATTTAAAATGAAGAGAAAAGCTTGTTATTAAATTCCAGGACACACTTGACAAATATTCTAGAAATGCAGAGGTCAAAATGTGAAGAAAATTAAATTTTATGTTTCGACTGGAGACGTATTTGAATTTTTTTTTGAACAATAAAAAGTTTTGTTATAAAAACTGAAAAAATGTTGCCTTTTCTCACCTTAAGCACGAGCCAATAAATTTTCTAATCGTTGACTTCACAAAGTTCATTTTGACATGACATTGAATGACATGGCTGCAGAAATATTATTGACTTCAAAAATGTATATCACGTTGCGAAAAGTTATTTTTAATGTCAGCGTCCCACCCAATCGCGAGCCATAGATTTGCCATCCCTGGACTAGACTACCGATGGCGGGGAGATCGTGGTTCGATCCTAGTCGGGTGTAATGAGGGTGGTTTTTCCTGAATGGTATGGAAATATAAGTGAAGAATGATCTTAAGTACGGGGTTATTCTTGGATATCTCAGTGTTAAGGCATCACATTCGAGGCCGGCTTTCATCACGCCGCGCCGCCTAGTGTATCATACCGGGCATGGTGGGAAAATAGACTCTAGTGAGGGTATAAGAGCAAAAAGAGATTAATTAATTAATTAAATAACTAAATTGACTATTTCTAAGAATCAGGTAGTCGAATATGGGACGTGAGAAGGGAGTGAGGGGTTCGGTGCTTACCTCCTTCACTCACCCCAAATAAACTCCCTAGGCGGGACATACATGATCAAGTAACTAACTGCCTCTGTGGTCTAGTGGTCAGAGGTCCTGGCTACAGATATAGAGGTCCCAGGTTCCAGCCCTACCGCTTACAAATTCTTTGTGAAACAGAGGGTCTGAAACGGGGTTGACTCAGCCTTGTGAGGACAAAATTAAGAGTTACTTAAATGAAAAAGTGGTGGTTCCGGTGTAGAAAACTGATATCAATAATCGGAGTGTTCATTGTGCTGACCATATGACACCCTCTATAGGCATGAGTTGGCTTCATCTTCGCTAATAGATGGTGGCCGCATGGTCTAAGGCATCAACTCTTCCAATAGACTAGCCTTCCGATGAGAGTGAGATTGGGGTTAGAATCCTTGTCAAGTGTACTGAGGGTGGTTTTCCACGCTTCATAAACGTAAATGCGGGTACACTTCTTCTAAATTCAACCTTCTCCAACCATAAATCATTAGCGTAATTAGTACATATGCGTACAACCCGAATAGGTTATAAGACGCTTTGCTAAAATATATTTATATATTTTTTAAGTCGGTGTTTGCATTTTGTGGCCATTGTTGAGAAGGTCATGGTTTGAATTCTGGTCGGGTACACGACGGAGCAGTTTTACACACGCTAAATTATCATTGTGGATTTCCCACCCTCCCACCAAGCTAATAAGAGTGTATTTATCTAATTGATGCAACATTACTCCCCTCTTAGATTAAATTCGAAACCTTGGCCCTGATGTTGGCTACAGGGTCTAAGGCGTCATTCTAGCAATATACTGTTTTGCCAGTGATGGGAAGGTCAAGGTTCGAATCTTGGCCGGGTGCACTGAGGGGACAGGGAGTGAGGGTTCAACATATGATTTATCAATGTGGTTCTCCCATACAGTTTCCATGCTAATACAGGTGCAACCCACTTCGATGGCCACATGGGATATGACGTCACACTCGCAATAGACTAGACTACCGATGACGGGGAGATTGAGGTTCGAATCGCGGTCGGGTGTACCGAGGTGAATATTTTCGAAAATGTTTTCCCCCTATCTCTTCACGCAAGTGCAGACAACACTTCTTCTATATTCAACCATCCTCATCCATAGCATATTAGTGTAATTAGTACATTGGCGTTCAACACGAACGTTTAGTAAGACTCAGTGCTAAAAAAAATATTGGCGCACTTTCTTTAAAACTACCCTCCTCATTTCTACTCCTTGGATGTAGACATTAATAGCCATTTCGTTAAACTCTTGAAGTAGAATGTAATAATTATTAGCTATATTAACCGATAATTAATTATATTATAAGAAAAACATGTTTATCTTATTTCACCCCCATCATTGATCACGTTTTTTAGGTATTGGGCTCATCTAGTCTGATTTTAGGATGATGAGGACGTTAGGTTTTGAATCCCATCCGGGTGTACTAAGAGTGTTTTCCCTAAACAATTGTCCACACAAATACGAATACATTTACTCTAAATTCTACCTTCTTAATTACTATGCGATTAGTATAATTAAAACGCGTATAGCTTCGATTGGTACAGTCAAATCTTCTTCTGACCGCTGAAAAGTTACTAAGTCTACTTTCATGTATTCATACGTCAAGTCGTGTGATCTGAAGGTGTCACTTTTGATATATCTCATAAATACCTTTAAAATAACTCTAAAAATATAAGAAACAAGAAGATTCTGGGAGCTGAAGGAGGAATCATTGGGGCATTGGTGGTCTAAGTTAAATGACAAAAGGAATGGACCTGTCGTAAGACAGAATACCTTCTAATAATAACATTATAGTAAAATATCAATTTTGTTCGCAAACAAATTTTGTATTTTATAAATGGCTTTTCCTGCTACAATTCAACTGTAGTAAAATGCGTTGGAATATATAAAAAAACTTATCACACGTATCGAACAAGTAATTTATTCCAACTTAGCGATGTTTGGTACGACCCAAGTTTGCCACAAAATGTACATTTAATTATGTTTCCCATTCAGCTGTTTCAAACGATGTCTTAGAGTCAATTGAGTGAACCTTCAACGAATCAACAATCGTCTTGTTTGTTAATCCACATACGAGCGGTTGTCAATCTGCCACAAGGGCGTACGTCATCATGAGAAAGGCAGCTGACCTAGGAAACCGCCATTCGTCATTTTAGAACATTTCTAAGTAATATTTGGGTGACATGTACGCTACCTTAGTCATGGTAAGATGCCTCAGATTCTTTTTCTACCAACAATTAGTCTCATTATATCAACATTTTATACACACAAGTCAACCTCGGTGGTCTTGGGGTAAAGTGCTCGCCTCAGGACCCGATGTTCGTGGGTTAAAGCCCAGGAGGGGTCAAAGGACTTTTCTTAAGCAATAAAAATCCTTAGGACAACTTCCTTCGCAAGGGAAGTAAAGCCATCGGTCCCATGTTGATTGAGGCATGTAAAAGAATCCTGGAAGGTATGTGAAAATACCTTTCCAGGCAAAATTGGTAGGTCCTTTCACACTCGTTCATAAAAATTCTCGTGTGCTGATATAATGAATCGCTTCAGAATGTGCACGTTAAATACCTTTAGTAAATACCTTTAGTAAATACATTTTTTTAAATATTGTACACATAATATTGGCAGATTCGGAAGAAAAACTGTGGAACATGATGGATAATAATATAAAGTGGGAAAAAAGCTTGGAACTAAAGAAGACATCAGCAAGATGAAAGTGAGCAAAGATGGAAAGGGAGAAGGCAATATTAATATTTCGATTGAAGGGAATCAACTAGAACAAACAAGATCGTTCAAATATTTGGGAGATCTGGGGACCTTGAATGGAAACTGTACGGAGAAAGTTAAAAGAAAGGTAAGCCATTGTAAAGGGAGAAAATGGAAGGGTGAGAGGATTGCTGACAACTGGAAAAATCCTGATTGAGCAAAGAAAGAGGTTTGCAAAGTGATTCGTG
Source organism: Timema bartmani (assembly GCA_902151455.1). NCBI lineage: Eukaryota > Metazoa > Arthropoda > Insecta > Phasmatodea > Timematidae > Timema > Timema bartmani. The sequence goes on from CABFWB010004005.1 coordinate 64,742, forward strand.
TGGTGACGTATGGATCTGAGACGCGAGCAATGTGGTCGTGGATAAAAGTGGAGAAGGTGAATTGGATGAACCGGGTGAGGAATGAGAAGGTGTTGAGGAGGGTAGGAAAATAGAGGAGCTTGATGGGGATGATAGTGAGAAGGTGAATTGGATGAACAGGGTGAGGAATGAGAAGGTGTTGAGGAGGGTAGTAAAAGAGAGGAACGTGATGAGTAGGATGAGGAGAATAAAAACGTATTGTATGGGCCACACTCTACGTAGGGATTGTTTAATGAAGAGGATCATGGAGGGGAAGATGGAGGGAAAAAGAAGGAGGCTTGGAGATGTTAATAGATATCAAGAAAGGAAGATGCTACAAAAGGATGAGAGAAGACGCTCAAGACCAAGGAAAAGGGAAGACATCAAGTTGATACCTGTCTCATGACAGATTCACATAAGAAGAAGAATATTATGTCTGAAAATATGAAAGACCCGCATTGGTGGTCGCATGGTCTAACGTGTCACTGTCGGCTTTGACTGGATTGTTGGTAACCTGGAGATCGGGGTTTGGAACCCAGTCGGGTGTAATGAGGTTGGTTTATCCTAAATGGTTTCCCTCTCCTTCTTCCAGAAAATGCAGTTACATATCCTATAAAACGCTACTGTACTCATTCATACTCTATTAGCGTAATTATGGTATATGTTTCAACCCAAAAGTTAAATTACTGTCCATTTCATGAATTGTGCAAATTTCTGCTCATTCCGTGAACTGGCTACTTCACTTGTCCATTTCACAGACCGGCAAAAACTCATCCAATTCATGAATTGGGAAGCGCTTGTGCTGCCCAGTTTAGGAACTGGCCACCTCAAATCGTTATCCATTCCATGAATCGGACGAGTTTTTGCCCAGTCCGTGAAATGAACGAGCGAGGAACAAGTTTGGTAAGTTCATTTAACTAGTAATCGTTTTAGAATGGAGTTTTAGGTTAAGTTAGTTTGGATTCATTTAGTATAATGTCTTAAAAACAATTCTAATTAAGCTTGTAGAAGATAGTACATGGTGTTCAAAAAAAATGGGCAAGAGTTAATGCAATTCTAGCCCAGTTTGTGAAATGGTCAGTAGAAGAGGCCAGTTCACGGAAATGGACAGAAATGTGCTCAATTCTTAAATAAATTCGGACCATACACCGTTCACAAACACAATTCAAAAATGCTTTGAAAATCAATACNTCTTAAATAAATTCGGACCATACACCGTTCACAAACACAATTCAAAAATGCTTTGAAAATCAATACAATCATCGATCCTGAGTGATATTCCCGTGATAAGGTTTAATTTAAAAAACATATATTTTAATAACGTTACTTATCCTAACCTAACATCATTTTCAGTTGAGATTAATGAGTTTTTGTTCTGCACCGCGTCTTACTACCCGTTAAGGTGATACACTTATGTACTAATTACTCTAATGGTTTTAGGGACTAGGAAGATTGCATTTGCGTGGAGGGAATGTGGAAAACCATTTTTAGAAAAACCACCCTTAGTAGGCTATACCCGACTGAGATTCGAATCGTGTTATTTACCTTTTTTGGATATCTAAAACTATTATATTACCTTCTAGGGATCAATAATTATTTCTTCCCAAATGTTGACCTAACATATGCTAGCTCTTTAGCCGTAAGTGTGCTAGGTCTACATGGTAGAACGCCTTTACTCATTGCAAACGTTAAAAAATACAGCATTATTTAAGAAGTTATTTGATAATTTTTAGTCTAGTTTTCAACAAAATATAAGCCAGTTAAAAAGTTTAAATTTTTTAGTTTTAGGTTATTTATAAAATTAAACGACGGCTTACGTGAAAAATATGTACTTCTGAGATTAAAGCAAAAGTTAATAAATAAAGATCCACCCTTCCTCAATCAAATTAAGTCATTTTTTTAAATAAACTTACAACATACAATTTTAAGATAATATAGGATTGTTTTATAGTCTTATGAAAGTTATCACACTTAAAAAAATATTTCAACTTAGAATGTAAAATTTTTCACTGGTCAGAACTTTCACCTACATTTTGGTAAAAACAATTTTAACAATATCAATCAACTTAATAAATAATTTAGGATTCCTAAACATCTGCAAGGCTTCTTTCTCGATATTCTCCTATGTCCCATGTCCCATGTAAGGAACTCTAATGATTTTAGTAATGATAAAGGTTATATTTATATGAAGTGTACCCCCTTTTGCGCGAAGGGAAAATGGAAACCCATTTTGGTGAAAAACACCCTCAATAGCTACAATTGACCGAGATTCGAACCTCTATCCTCCTGTCATC